>LYUA01000911.1:45292-55644 GCA_002093875.1 Calopteryx splendens | reverse complement strand
GGGGGGGGGTAACGAGTGAGGTGACATTGCCCTTGGTTCCTGCTTCGTTGGTCATGAACGTCCAAGTGAACGCCCTTAACTAGTCTCCTGCCTATTGGCGTGCCACGCTGACTTAGTTATGCATGACTTTTTAAAATCAAATGAACTTAACATGCCCAAAAAAAGAATGAAAAATTTGAAATCATCGTCATAGCTTGTTCAATAAATATGATTCAGTGAAGAACTTTGATGTTAAAAATTATATTGTGCTCTTCACTTACTGCACATAGAATACACTTGTATATTAGTTTATGCTGAATATAATGTTTCTCAATGTTATTATTTGCATTACAGACTCGGGCTGAATAAAATAATTTAGGGGTTCCTGGCAATGACTTTTAGGAAACAAAAAAGGATCCAGTCTTTCTTTTCCATTGGTCCCATGAGAACTTTCACCAAGGTGTATTTTCTAAAGAGCTAGGAATGTCACAATTCCATTCAACTCACACTATTCATCATGAAAGATAAACGCACTTGGATTTACCACAACCCAGGTTTCGACTATAAAGTCATCTCAGTGGGGTATTTCACTCATCAAAGAAGTTCCCCCGAATATACCTTATATTCGAAACCAGGTGGTGTTTGAATAAAATTGTGGAAAAACCAAGTGTGTTCATCTTTTATGAATCACTTTTGGATTTCGCTTGTTTTATCATACTCAGCTGTAGACAAAGCGAACAGAAGCATTTAGAGGAGGCTCACCGGAGTTGGGGAAATTGAGAATGCCCAAAAAAATGGCAAAAAAATAATGGAAACAGCAAAAAAAACTTATTTATCTCTGAAAAATTACTGAAAATTGTGTGAAATCCTTCCTCTTAAGAGCATTTAACAATTAAATTATTGTTTTAATAGCATTGATTTCACACATTATGGCTCCAAAAGTATACTGCATTATGCAAATATTCCCTTAAGTTTAACACCAAACATTGATATCTGCTATAATTTTAAAAATGCATTGAATTTGAATTAAAAATTGCCTTAGATTAAGAATTAAAAACTCTCTTAATTACTTAACATTACTTTTAAGTAACTTTACAATGCTGGATGAATGTTTAAACTATCTTGGTAACCTTCAGAATTGGCAATGAAAGATTTTCCCAATTAAAATTTCCAAAATTATGGCACTTCAACTGACAAAAATATTCAAACTGACAAAGAATGTAAACAACACACCTTAATGCAATGATGAATCACATGATATAAAATTTCTATCTTGAACGGCACAATACTGTTTTGTGATGAATAAAAACAAAAGCTCAATATTTATAAAATAGGAACCAAGTTAGATTAAGCCAAAATACAGTTACTTTGCTTCTCATCATTAACACACAATTTTTTCAGCATAAAGTAATTTCATCGAGGGTTTGGTTATAATATACAGGAAATTATGAAGATACCACTTGAAAATCAATTTTTCCTGATAATTTTGTACTGATGAAATAAATTATAATCAAAATGTTCAAAATATAACTATCTTAATTGTAAAAATGTTTTATTTTTTGCAATTAAAAACTATTTTACATTTAAGATTTTAGGATGGACCGTCCCTTTCTACTGATTTCATGACAATGGCTTTGCGAGTATCCATCTTGAGAATGCCAAACGGCAAAGCAATTACTTTATCCTTAAATCCCTAGAATTGAAAGATGAGGGCTAAATAAAGTGGACATCCTTAAATTGTATAAGGCCATTATAGACTTTTTATTACCCCTCCCACACCCTTTGCATAGATCCGTAACATATGGACCCCCATTTCTTATGTAATTACAGGTGCTATTATAAATAGACACCTACATCTAAATTAAGAATAAAAAATGCATTTAGTCAGTGTACTGCATGGTCATGAGTGGTATTAAAATTTTTCAAATAAAATAGTTATCATCCTATTGACAGTAACCCCACAATATTTATAAGACTGAGTTTTAGCAAAAATAAATCTTGTATCAGATTTCTCCTGACTCCACGTCCATTTGAACAGTATTTTACGTATGAACAAATTTAGTCTGTGAAATGGGAAAATTTAATATCTAAAGAAAGCATTTTAGGATGCTTTGTTAACATTTGGAGGAGTTAAATTTTTACATTTCATTTGGGACTTCATTCCCCTTTATATAACTGAACTTTTTATCGACTCTTGATTTTTTAACTGATGATTTGCAATAAGTTTTGCTCCACCAGTTCTGCTTTTATTTCACAGAAAAATATTGTATGCAAAATTGATTATTCGGAGTTGTGTGCGATGCCTTCTTGAATAGACACACACTCAACTGAAAAAAAATGTTGTAAAATAACATTCCAGGAAAAATGCTTTATAACCATCAGCAAAAGGAATTAGATCGAGAGTAGATGCTGATACACTATTTTGAGAGCGGTTGGGCAGCCATTTAGGGATAGGAAATGGATGGTTCAGGAGGAACAGGGAGGCCAACTTACCAATGGGAAGACGAGAGGAGGAATGGAAAATGGACTGAGGGCTCCTATATCGACCCTTTTATTCCAGTTCCTCAAAGAAGTGCTTTCATATTTCATTTAGTTGGAGGTATCCACAGTTACTTGGTGGGATTATTTCATCATTAAAGATAAACTTGGTTTTTCCATTGTGAAAATTATGGAAAAACCAAGTTAAAAAATTTTTTTTATTCATATTTCATAAAATTTTTTATGGAAAGTTATCATAAATTAGAATTAAATTTTTTTAAAGAGATCTAGGATCTAGTTAACATTATAAAATCTGTACTTTTAAGACTTAATAATTTGTGAATACACCATGAAGTACCTTGAAATTTTATTTAGATCTAATTTGTGGAAATGTTAATTTCAGACTGGGATAATGGTTGCACAATGAGATTCTAATGTGGTCATTTTAGTTAACAATTTCTCTCCAACTCATTATAATTGTAAATCTACTAATTAAAAATATATCTACAATAATCCCTGAAAAATACTGCTAATCTCCATGGACCTCCACTGTACTACTTCCAACCTAAACATTTTCTCCACATTAATGCCTTTTCCAGTTCATACTTTCTAATACCCATGATGCCATCCAGTGTCTGGCCTCTTCCATGCTCACCCAATATTTTCCCTTGAATCAAACCCTCCAACATCACCATCCTCCATTCAATTTCTTTCTTCCTTTGAATTTTACTCAACATCTTACTCCCTTCCTCTGCTATATATATAACACTTCTTAATTCCCTTTTCTATTTCAAATGACAGGGACGTGGTTCTCCAGTGGGTAGACCATTGAGCTACTCACTGGAGGGCCCAAGTTTAAATGGACTTTTTTTGGCCCAAGCTTAAAAGGTAAAGGAACTGGCACCCCTAACCTGATGTGTGCATTTTTCATGCCCTAGTATTGGGTGAGGTATACCCTCACCTGCGAAACAAACTTTTGGGTTGATTTCTGTGGTTGGTGGTTATTTTAAAAGATGGCGTTCAGGAACTAGAGACTTCCTTGCTCAAATTGTGTATTTTTTATCCCTCCTTCATCTTTCATCTCTTAACTCACAATCTGTTATCAATTCTCTCATCTCACCAATGTCATTATGACTGGTGACCTAACATCCCCCGTCGAATGCCCTTGTGGGGGCCATGCAGATAGATGCCTGTAAATTCTTTATCTTTATGACAGTCTTTTTCTTTTGTCCTTATTATAAATGTATTTTCCTCTATGTACAGCCCAAATATGTCTGAACTCTTCTACCTACTCAAACTTATGCTATCCTAGTTTCAAGTTTAACATAGGTCTTCCTACTTCTTGAAAATGTCATAATTTTCATTTTACGATGGATGACCTTTCTTTACCACAAACTTTACACATTGACCCTTTAATAATCTCAACAATGGCTGCTAGCCTTTGGCTGACTGGCTAATATAAGATATATCATCCAAAAACTTGTGCTAATCAGCTCCCTACCCCCTATAATCTTGCCAGAAGTTCCTCCTGTACTCCTCTAGCCATTTCCTCAGCAATTGAGGCCACTCTAGAGTATTAACCTCTGGAGGAGGCAACCCTTAGACCTTTCCTGTCCTGCACATGCAGATTCTCCATTCACTATCCTTTCTTTTGCAACTTGATTTATATAGAGTTTTCAAATATATACCTCTCCCTCCACTCCACATCTCTGCTCTGAAATGCTTTAATTAACAATGCCCATTCTGCCAATTGACTTCTAGAAATCCACCAAGCAAACAAAGATATCCAGTGAATGTTCTCATTACTAAGGTAGCATCACATATTTCTATTCTCTTCTTTAATCTAAACTATAACAATAATTTTTATCTGAACCTGGATGGCCATTTGCCCTGTTTTACAATCCTCTGTTGGTGGATGCTTGGTATTAATAGATTCTTCATATTACAGTATCTTATAAAATGATGTAAAATAATTATTATTAGTATTGTAATAACATGCTTATTAACTTTCATTAGACAACAACATACATATTTATGTTATATTTTTTCACACCAATATTTGTGTGTGCATACTTGCCTTCTTGTCAATACTTGTCATAAAAACTGTACCATTAGGTATTTTTTTTCTTTCCATGGATCAAATCACAGTGCTAAGATATGCCAAATATAAACTCTCAATTCCATAACTAAGTGGGAAATAGACCTTTTTCAGAGACACACATGCATGACGCTTGCCATTAGGGTTTCGATTTTGATATTTAACCTGTAAAACATTGAAAACACTTCATCATATTTTTATAACAAATATTAGTGAAAACTTTATTGTATAACAGCATCTGGCAATTAAAAAGTTCCAGCTACAAAATAGGTAAGATGGAGTTTCATAACACTGAACAAAAATTTGTAAAATAAAATTTGTTGCTTCTATAAACTACTTCAAAATAACAGTAACAGTCTTACACAATGTGATTCAATCAAATTATTGCTATTATACCCTTAAAATAAGTGATTTGCATGAATTGTAATGGACAGCAATTTCAGGACTACATAATTAGAACTGATACATTTGAACAACAGTGGCTCAAATTGCCAGTGTCTTTCTGAAAAAAATAATGTTAAAAGACAAATGCCCATTATCACCCTGAATGTTCCCTAACTTAGATAACTTGGAACCACACAACTTCAAAAAAAACCACCTCAAATCAGCTAACCCTTGATTGACCAACTAACCATGAATACACATAAAATAAGAAGAAATGAACCTTTAGAGAAAATGTGATGCATTGACATAAATTGTTTCACAAAAATATGTCCAGAATAGAATAAACAAACATTTCACTACCTTTCAATGTTGTTTCACCGTGGGTCACTTGAATTAAAATAGATAATTCAGCAAAGACTTTATAAAAATATTTAGACCCATAAGTATTTTATGAAAATTAATCAAAGACACCATTGATTGTTCAAATTAATTTTTTCCTGACTTTCAAAAAAAGAAATTGAATTATTCATAAAATGTCCATTAAATACACATAATGATCACTATGTTACATAGAAAAACCATGGAAATGTTCAGCCTTAGAAGGGTAGGTAGTATCTGGCAAAACTGGTATAACATCAATGATGTAACATCATTGTTGTGGTAAAACTGATAGTACCCAGTTCGACTAGACACAACTTTTCTATAATAATAAAACACATCTGGAAACAATGATTCCCCAAATGACTAGTTTTTACCAGTCTCAATCCCAAATGTGACCATCAGTAACCACTTGGGAATATAATTTGGTCTCTGTTACACCGATTAAGTTGACAAGGTTTGAAATAACCCTTGTTATGTTTTAACTCCCACGTAAAACCAGTATTTTCTCAGCCAAAAAAAATACTTTTTATTGCATCATTAGTATTCCAGTCTTGAGCAATACCAAGATCGAGGCACATAAAAATCCCACTTTGGATCCTATAATGAAAAACATATATATTAACAAAAAGTATGAATGAAATAGATACCTATAAAAGCCACAACCAATCTTACAGAGTTATTGCAGAGCCCTTTAAGGCATGAGCCTCATACCATTCTCAGAGAGGAAGCAATCAATAAAGCCTTTAAACTTTAAATAGAATATTAAACAAGTTTTATCAAAAATAACAGCCTTATGAGAGAACCTAACCACAGTACTCCTCAACAAATTACAAAAATAAAATGTTCAGTAGCAAAAGTTTTGTTTACATTACATCATTTACTTTGAATTATGAACTGATTAAAATATAATGTGGCCACAGCTTAAATGATTATGACTACACAATGCAATTTGGGTATTATTTGTAGTGAACAAGATGATGATGTGATTAAACAAACATACACTTCAAACTTCTCACTTCAAGCATTTCTTCAATTTCTTGAAGTTCCAGCCACTAATTGGTTAATTCTCAAAGTACATGCCATGATCATCATAAGATATTAGCTTAGCAACAACGTAAACATTATGGAGCAGATTATTTGTGCCATGAAAGACCCAAACAGTAAGATTAATTTTTTGAAATTACACATGCTCCATACATTTTCAAGAATGGAGTATGATAAGTGGACATTTTACCTTATTTTTAGACTAAAAAAATAAAGTGTAAGCTCATTACATTTTATAAACAAAACTTGTCATTGGTGTGTTCACTGGTTCACAAGAAAAGATCATTTTAAATGTTCAGTTCAAACCGCTTTATTTGTCCAACCACATTGCTCTTTCTTCCTATGACTATAATTCATCATGAGCTTTTAAATGACACCCCACTTAGTTGTTTTGCACTTAGGATGTCCAGGTAAACCTCATTACTTAATGAAAGTATGCACCAGTTCACTAGAAATCTGTTTTCAAAATGTTTAGTTCAAAATCCGGTGAAATTATTTTCATATACCTAGTTGAACAGAGGGGTCTAGTGAAGCTCACAGCCGAATATAAAGTGAAGAGGGAGAGAGAGGGCACCACGTGCACAACGTATTGCACAATACACCAATTGGACTTACGCTTATGAATACGCTACCGTGAGAATAGTTTAATGATATAAATATTTCAATTGGACCCTAATTTGTCGCAGGCAGTCAGCTGTAAGTCACCCCATACTACATACATATCTGCATTGTTGGATGTAGTCCTACATCAAAACCCAGATTTCAAGAAACCTGGGAGTCTCAAAAGCCACGGGTTTTGCAACTGGGCGCCTCCCTCAACCCCCCCCACTCCCCCCACACCCCCTCCCCCACTCAACAGGACTCCCACCAGGCGCTTATGCTCAGGTGATTGGTTTGAGAGAAGGGTAAGGGATGATCCGGGTTTCTAAATACCGATAAAACTGGGTAAACAGTGCCAGGGTACTCTTAAAAACCCATTCACCTGGATTTCCACAGCACCACGGACATATGTATATGCTACCAGAGCCATAAAAAAAGCACTTCACACCCCTGGCCACAGTGAACAAAAATTGATGCATTTGACACTTACCGGGTGTGGGGGACAGTGTTTTCGGGCATACCACTCCATGAAATAGAGACTCGTGATGATGCCATTCCCACTGCATATTGTCAACCACATAAAAATATTCCCTCCTGCTCCTTCATATTTAGTCAAAAACACCAACATCACTACAAAGAAAAATTATATCACATATATAAGTCCATCTCCTAATTGTACACTTGTTTTTAAAATCAGAATATTTAAAACTATATTACCCTACATAAAAATAAATTTCTACCTCCAGCAAATGAATAAAAGATCTGACCATTCCATAGCGATCAATGTGAAGGCTGGTCGTGATGGAAGAGGTGAGGGTGGACGTGAGAGCTCACACGTCACACCTAGAGAGCCCCCTACGTGCGTGAAATCCACACAGGATGGGGGGGGTGGTTGGGGGGGGGGTCGGTTTCTTTTTGTACCACATGCAGTTTCACGTAAAATTCTAGTGTCTAGAAAATCACATTGTTCGGATTAGAGGTTGAGGTGTTTAGAGGTGACATCCAGATTTGAACACGATAGCCTAGCACTCACATAGTAGCCACATGCTCTACACTCCAATTGCAATTGAAATTGAAAATTGAGTGCCCAACAAAATAAGTGTGGATCAGTCGTAAAACTTTCCATCAAGGTCGTGTCTTTTCAAAACAATTATGGATTTTTCAGATTTTATAACAGATTATACAAAAAATCAGCATAAAATGACCATCTACGAATAGACTGACCAAAATGATTATATTGAAATGAAAACCTAGATCATTAAGTTCTCAGCTGAGAATTCTTATTTGCCTTTCCAACACTTGGTCCACCTGATCTAATCACGAGTTGCATAATCTACTTCAATTACCCACAAACACAGAAGAGCATATACATAACCAGGTTTTAATACTTTTTTGTGCCACGATGTCACTTGACAACCACTGGTGAGACCCTAAAGTGTACCCAATGGCATACGTAAATGAAAAGAGGAAAGTTGTGATTTATGGCCGCTAGAAGACCTTTCCAGCCAATCAACAGAAATTCTTAGTTTCCACTGATGTGAAGACCATTTCAATGCAGCATTATTAGAATACATCTGGATGTCTTTTAAGCCAAGATGAAATTGAGTGATACATACTGCATCTATAGTATCATGTCGACTAGTTTCTTGATTGAAATTGATAATTAAAAAAAATTAAATTCTATATTTATTTGACCAAATGCTTCTTTTGCATACTGTTACAAATTGTTAGAATTTTCTAATGATTATTTGCTCGTTAGCATATGTTGAGCAGTCGATGAGATATCAAATGTTTTGATGGTGTGAGTGTGGAAATCAAGGGTGTTTTGGACATGGATGCCACTTTGGCACGATTTCAAATTATTTTTTTTACTGCGTGGGCATTTTACAATATTTCAAACTATGTATTGGCTATTGCTCTACTCAAACAAGGCATTGAGTGCTGTGAACAATAACCTGCAACACAAATTTTTATGAAATACTATTTGAAAATTAGTTACTTTCTAATTCTAGCATATTTTATTTAAGAATTTTGAAAGGCATTGTTAGAGCTTTCTAAAGAGTAATTCTAAATTGGGATATGTTGAGTGGTCCACAAGATATTAAATGTTTTAAATGATGAGAGTGTGAAAAACATGCTGATTCGACAAGGTTATCATTTTGGTAGTCTTCCAGATTTTTCAGCGAATCTTTTTTTTTGCTAGTAAATTTAACATTCTAATTATGTATTGTTTACTGGTCTAGTCAAAGCAGAAGCGGGGCAGTGTGAACATACATAGATAATACCTGCCTGTCTAACACTTCAAGCACTGAGGTGACCCCTTTATGTGTACCAAAATGTAAGACATGTTATACTAAAAATTTCCCCACCATTGTCACATCTACATTTGGAAGATAATCATGGTTCCTCTAAAAAATTCAAAAACTAAAGGCATTTTAATGGGTTACTGAAATCATTGATAGACATTACAACCAATAAACAAATTTCGATGCAATCCTTCACAACAGAAAGTCTGTCCCTAATATATAATCACCACGGCTACAGGTTGTTCACAAAGAAAATGGCCTTCCTATATTCACTTGAAAATAAACACTTTTCTCATAATGGAAACTTCTACTTCTCCATAATTGTCTTTCAATGCATACATTTATATTATGTAACAAATTTCAACAAATCCTTTCAATGATATTAGATTCAAAGGAAATTACCCTACTGTCACAAGAACTTAGGTAAAATAGTCTCATTCCAAATCTGCATTTTCACCGATTCACATACTTCACAAATTCATGTGATTCAAATTTCAAATGCATTCAATAAGAAAGTACCTTAATTCTAATGGTAATGAATTATGGTCATGAAAAAAATCAAACTTTGGCATTTTAAGCTAGACATCCACTACTTTTGGGAATGTATCTCTTATGTATATGAAGCAGTAACTATATTTGTTTCCATAAAATGTGGAAAAATCATGCATATGATTTTAAGAAATTCAAGAAATGAGAAAATTGTGACAATTATTTAGTTACAAATCATATAGCATATGCAGCCAAACTTTCAGTTACCGAGTACTACATATTAGCTAGGGCCTATTCTAAAAACAATTCCTTATTGGCAGGGAGTGTGCCTCCTGTTAGCAGCTATGACACCGTTTTTGATGCTTACACTCCAGATAAAATCAAAAATCACAGTAATCAACCCAAATGATGGTGTGCTAGGTGAGAGAGCTCACACCCAGTGGATACTAAGCCCTAATACGGCACGTGTGAAATTCACACATGTCAGGGTAGTAAGGGTGGCCGGTTCCTTTCCCTGTTCACTGCCTGTGATTTCCCAGGATGACCTGCTACCCAGCTTGTACACAGCTTGGGTGAAGCTGAGGGTGCCCAGA
>LYUA01000911.1:21900-36236 GCA_002093875.1 Calopteryx splendens | reverse complement strand
CAGACACGAGGGGGTGAAGGTGGATCCGGAGGAGGAGACCGGAGGGCGTGCCTTGTACGACTTACAGTGAATAGAGAACTGGATACAGCATCCGTTTATCTGTTCAATAACCCATGTACTTTACAAACTATATTGTTTCACTTTTATAGCATCCACTGCTGGTCTTGGAAAGTATAGCACGTGGACATGGGGGATTACTGTGATTTGTATGAGCGCCTAAGGAGTCCATACATTATGTAACAGCCTCAGGGGGAAGTCACCACACTCATTACGTTGGATTAAGCACAGGGGGGGAGGGGTGGTGGGCCATATGCTATAATTACAGAATATTATTTAGGTCTTTTATTTGCTTTCATGATATGATATTCACCAATATAGGTGGAAGGCGATTTTTTTAAAGTTTTTTTTGTATACATTTTCAATATAAAACAATTTTTATTAATATTTTCCCTACATGGCAAATAACATTATTTGTCATTATAAAATTTGTATAACGCTACCTGTTAACTGCAACAACATTTTTTTCCAATTTATTGTACATTGAAAGAAACAAGATTTTTGGCAAGAACTTAGCAAAATAATATTTCACCATTAATATTAAAATTTTCTCCATTGAACAATTTGTCCAACATTCTAAGAAACGTTTTTTTGTCCACAGAGAAAGAGCCTTCAACATCAATCAAAACAAGCATGATTCGGCAACATTGAACACAGGACCCGTGGGCGATTCGAGAGGGGAGGAAGGGGGTGGGGGGATGAAAAATTGAAGAGGGTGATATCCTCATGGGAAGGAATCGGGTAAAGTCCAAGTCCGTTAAGCAAAAACGCTGGCGATTAGATGATATGGGGATGGAGGCCATGGCTGCCTCTAATCGTCAGCGGTTGGAGGAAAGCCCGTTCACGCTAATGTGTCCCGCGACCAAGAGGGACTTCACTTCCGAGCGAGCGTGATTGAGGGCCGAGAAATTCTTTCCAACTGCGACACAAAGAACCTCTTCACTTGAACACATTAGGGCCATAAGGTCCGACTACTGCAAAACACCGATATGAAATACGCTGCCCGTTTCGTCGAGAACGCGTTTTCATCAAGTTCGAATGTAACGTAACGAGGGGTGTGGGGGGAGGGGCGGGGGCAGGAAGGTCCGAGGATTGTTGCGGTGCGTTACGTGTGGTCTAACATATAAGTTGCGTAATTTATGGACAGTCCCTAAATAATTATTGATCGTTTAAGAGAAATGTGCGACGCTTGCAAATGTCACGGGAGCGAAAACTGCATTGAAAATGCGCAAAGTGCTTCATTTCAGAATTGTATTTGACCTTCCGAATCACGCTACGAACGGCACCCTCCAGTGAGGCTAGAAGTATTCGACTGGGGCTGACGAAATGTTTGAGATTTGTTTGCGTGGATTAGTACCCCGACAGCCGCAATAAAATGCTCCTATTCTCCCAGTCTCGTTGGAAATGTGCAGCGGAATGCGGAAGGACGACAGCAACTCGGAAACTAAGCACATACATACCTACTTAGAACACTTACTCAATTTTTTGTGTTTTTGTACAATGTACAGTTTTAGGACCAAAAAAAACTGAGTGCTCTATTATATACTTAGCGAATTCATCGATATCTTGCGGGAATCGATATTTATTCATCATTAATGACAGTAAGGGTATAGGTTTCATTGTTTGCTGTGAAAGTTTCTTAAACCCGAGCAGAAACGTTTTTCATTTACGGCCACCGAAAGTTGATCAAACGCGTATTTCCTCCAGTTTTTCGACCCATTGGCATGGTTTTATCTCTTTAAAAGCCATTGGAGAAAAGGTTACGTAATCAATTTTGCAGCATGAATATAGTGCATACATTTCGCAGTCGCAATCGCAGATTTCACAATCTGTAAAACACTTTGCTCTGCGGCAAAAGCGAACAGAGCAAATAAACTGTACATTCTACGATTTTAAATCGAAGAGTGCTAAGTTATTATTTATCCTGATTGCAACCAATATACACTCTCCTCTTTCCTCAAAGAGCGGGTTTCGGAAGAATGCGAAGCTACGCTCTGTATTAGTCTACACCGGGTATACTAACTTTTACTTCACACATTTGTTAAAAGATCACCCGGTAAATTCTATTTTCGTTCAGCAATTTCCTTCCTCTTAATTTTCTGGCTAATTCCTCAATTTCCTTCCAAAGGACTTCATTAATACATAAGTTGGCCACGATTTAAACCTATCCTTCCTCCATGTATTTAAAGAATGTCGTTAGATTCATCCTCTGAGGGAAATACACTTCATTATTTTTTCAATCGGCTCTTGAGGACATAAAAGCAGGTGCGGGAGAAGTTCTTTTAGCGACGCAGTCCTTGAGAGAAGCAAAAAAATCGCATTTGACCGCATGCGATAAGGACTGATGGGAATACGGAGCAAGAGTCTTCGCCAGAGCTTTATTTGCTTATCACTACGGAGGAGCTCTGTTACATACATGATAACAATAATATTTATTCAATCTGTGGCCATCAGACATAGAGAAAGTCATACCTCAACGCGACCCCGTTAACCAATTGCCAACCCGTAGCTATAACTCGAACATTATGCGGTGGTGAAGAATTAGAATTATATATTTTGAATGAATCGACATGCAAGGTCATTTACCGACCACCCAAAGACCCGGTATTTATGCAATATGTTTGACTCCCCAGGAGAAACATTACTAATGAAAATACTATCGTGTGAGCTATATAGCTCCCACGATTATGGGTAGTACTTAACATATGTTTTTTACATACAGCCATAAATACCGCAAAAAAACTTACAAATATTAGTCCCTTAGAAAATTCAGCACATTATCCATTATGCAATTATCCCCTAACATTTCTGCTGCTGCTAAATCGCCAAGCTACGCTTTCAGCGTGTGGATCTATATTTCAGACGGTTTAAAGGAAGGTCTCTCATAGTGAAAAATAGTGCGCCATTGATCAGATCACGTGGTGGAGGTTGCTTTTCGGGGGTGAAGTGCGCCCACGCAAGGTGGCCCCGATTCAAAGGCGAGCCCTTCCCTCCCGGCACCGAATGGACGAGACGTGGGTCATTTTATCCTTTTCTACCTACGGGACTTGTTACCAATCAAGAACAATTCCAAGAGAAATCTCAATTGCTAAATTAATTTTCCTCTGAAAATAGCCCCGTTGGTGCATAGTCGCAACCAGTCAAACACAATACAGGACATCCGAGAGCAAACGCAGTACGGATCGGAGGCATTTCTTGTGTATCACGCACAGCATCCCGAAGCAGGCCGACAAAGATGCATTGCGACCTATTTACCGTTTATAATTTGAACCCAATTATCGCTCGCCGTCGTAACCTAATTAATATATATTATCTTCGAATTCTCTCCACGAACAGTTTCGAATAACGAGGATGAAGGAATGTAATTTTTTCACGTAATGGACAGCAGATCGTAGACCACGGTTGGAAAATGTTACCGAGATGTTTGCCTGCGTTGCTGATACGAGATTGATGCACTATCTTCTAAACACAAAATATCTCTCATCCGGACAGAAATAATCCTTCTGCCGGCTTATCTCAATTCTTACGCGAGTCCAAAATATTATCTGTCGATCACGTCGGCAAATCGCTGATCACACAAACGAAATAAAAAAATACTATTCAAATGAATACAAACGAAAAAAATGACTATTTTGGACAAAAAGAACCTCACCACATATTTTCAAAAAGCTTAGTAGTGCTCGTATTTCCATGAAATTAAAATTTAGGATTGTCATTTTCTAAAGGGGACACCCTGATTAATGCCACCCCTGGCGCTTATGGCCAATGTGACGAACCTAACCCTGTTTAGTTCCTGTGCCACCTAGGGTTTCCCAGGACGATGTGGTGCCCAGAAAATCAATTTGGGTTCAGCCCATTACCTATGCTTCAAATCTTACCATAAATGGGTGAGTCAGCTATACTGCTTACTACAGATGCTGCTGAGTGAGGTAACTAAGTGACAAGGTCACTGGGACTGACTTTCATCACAGATGGGTCACATAAATATGGTGTACATTGGGAAGAGCAAGCAGGGAAAGCTGGAGATGGCATTTATTTACTTTTAACAAAATTAACCTGAGATTGACAAAAACAGACCACCCCATGACAACATGGAATTAAGAAGGGTTAATGTAAGCTAACATGAAAACCAGGAAAATAGATTTTTTCCAAGATTTAGGGAAAACTTTGTGAAAATTTCACCTAACATAGATCATGTGAAGTACACCCTCATAGGCCTTCAAGTTATGGTATTATTCCTTTTCAATTGCATGAAAAAAAATTGATTTGTCGAAGATACATGAAAGAATTACCTTGTACCAGGAAAATAAGCAGGCACCACAACTTGATCCATAAAATGGTGCGAGAATATTATAAAGAAAGCGATGAGGCAAGGGGAACAGGAAAGATACAAGCTAAATGGGGTGAACAAAGAAAGAGAAAATCCCAAGCTAAGAAACAAAAATGAAAACATAATTTCTATACTATTACTCATAATTAAAATGAGAGCAATACTCGTACATTAATTACATGCTAACTATAGACCTGAAGCAAAAATACACAGATAAAAGACCCTAGAACATGAGTGTTTACATACATTCTGATGAAAGGAACATCCCTGTTGTCATCAAAACTTGCCTCTACAATACATACAGAGAGAATAAGTGACGAACAAGTAGCAATGAAATTAATTATGAAATGCTAGATGGCATGCTGCTTGTTGTGTGCCCAATGCCTGGCACTTTGTATTAGAAGAGTTGATGCTCAAGGACAATTTTACATATTACTTCAAGATTGGAATGGGCACTACCAAGTGTGGATCATAACAGAGGTACAGTAATGAAATTATGGTTTATGATACCATTTGGCATCATTGGACATTTCGCAATAAATTAGTCACAAACCAAACTGAAGAATGTCTAAGCATGCCTCTTAGGAGTCCCGAAGGCACTAAAGCTATCTGGGGAGAGATTACCTTGAAATGACCACTTTTGGGACTCTAGTGTGTGTGCAATTAGAGACTACAATTTCATGGAGCTGAGGATGGTCAAGACTGAAGAAGTACTCTCTGAATAAAGTGACAAAGGTTTAGATGTCTTACTGACCCAACAATAGGCTAATCCACATTTTTTATTGCCTTATCTGATAGTTCAAAAAAACAAAAATTTACATTTTTCAGTTCCTAAATATGTCACCTTGGGAACAGATCAGGTCAGTCAGATTTACAGACGATCAAGCTTTAGTTAGCCAATCAGTGAAGGGGTTGCAGTCATTGAGATAGTTATTGAATGAAAATAAATTAGAAGTAAATGAAGGTAATGAGGTTCTCAACACAGGAAGCGTAAGTTAAAAATTAAAGTGGGAGGACATAAACTTGAGCCGGTTGTAGAACTTTTAGCTACTTAGATAGTGTTGATGGCATCGACCGTGTTTTGGACAATGGTGGGCAATGTGGTCTTAGAAGAAGAATCCTATCAGGTAAGGAGGCTTTTACAAAGGGGAGAGAATTCATGACAAGGGTCTTAACCAAGCATTTAAACAATAGTCTGGTGAAGATGCTAATTTGGACCATGGCTTATTATGGATGGAAAACTTGGTTGTTGAGGCAAGATGACTTGCATATATTGGAGGGTTTTGAAATGTAGGTATTTTGAAGGATGGAAAAAGAGAAATGGATAGAAAGAGAAATGAACAAAGAGGTATGGTAGGGGAGTAGAGAGGGTTACTGGCAGAAATCCAAAGAAGGCAGGGAAAGTGGATGCAGAGCACACTGAGGGGCAAATGATTGTCGAAGGCTGAGATAGAGAGGGGGGGGGTGTAGGGTAAGTTAAGTAGAGGGAGGGAGAAATTAGGCATGTTTGATGGAATGAAGGGTGACAGAAAATATGTGAAGGTGAGGAAAGGGTTTAGTGTGGGTTATATTGAGGTATTAGTGCCGTGTGTCCATCACAAACCTACCCTAACAGGTAGATTGCCATAAAAAAATGTTGCCCAGTTTATGACTTATAGGCGGCAAAACATTTAAGTACTAAACATTTTTATAGAAGGAGAGTGCTCATAGTTGTTATATTACAAGAAAGACAATATAACCAAGGCTTATACAACGAAATATTTCCATGAATTTGGGACAGAAATGGTTTCAATCACGAAGATTGGTAGCACAGCAACCATAGTCACCATAATGAAAAAAATCCAAAAAGATGACACAGAGAAACCAATTTATCAAAAGTGGCAGCAATGCAACCAAGGCGAACACAACAAAAGAATGCCAAAAGTTTAAACAGAAAAAGTATCGTTTTCGAGTGGAAAACTAACAATAATGAGTACATCTATTGAAATATAACACAATGTTGAACCATAAAGTTTCATCCAAACAGGCAATGTTGATTATCTGTCCCAACTTCAGTGAACCAAGCAGGAGCAAAATCCCTTCCTTCTTATGAGAGATAAAAAATATCCATTTTCCAAAGTGACAATCAGGAATGTTTACACTAAAGATAACCAACGTATTTGTCTTAGATATCCCATTTCATTTTATCAGAAATATCAGCCATTTGACTAGCAGGCCCATTATTTTGTGCTGATGAAAATGGATTACTTGAACTTTTGAACTCTTATTTAAAAAATTGCTACAGTAGGCAAAATTATGAGATTTCATGTTATAATATTCTATTTAACATGAAAGGTCAGTTTCACTTACTATTCAATGACAGGTTGATTAACCGAATCAACTACGCAAGTGTTCTGGCCATTTTATAACAGTGACTGAGCTCAAGATTTTATTGCATTGAAATGAATTGTGAAATAAAGAAGCTGCAGAACCTTCATCCAGAACATGTATATTGGTTGAAATTTTAAATAAAAATTAGCGAATTTCAATTAATTGTATTACAGTACTGTGCTCATCCTCCACTGAATACACATTACTGTATTTCATTGATTTAAAAAGAAATCTTTACAAAGTAACTGGGAAATTCTAATAAGAGGAGAAATATGAATATTTTACCGATAAATATTTGGCAAAGGGTGTGGTAGTAAGTACATGTTATGCATAAGGCCACCTGGAATCGGTCAAAAATTCATGTAAAACAGTGGTTAAAAACTCAATGTTATCAAAAAATATATCAATTAGTGTAGTCACTTTCTGAGAATATAGGAGGAGGAATCAAGTCAAATATAAAAGTGTTATCATAACGTTATTACAGGGCAGCATGTTTTGTGTAAATTTCTTTCAAAATCTATAACTGGTCAAATAAACTAAAATTTTATAGTTTATAACAGGCACCTTCTCAAATTCTGTGACAAAAAGTGGACCTCAATAGCCTATATAAAAATATTCATTTAACTCCATACCTACAAGGAATTTTTAGGAATTTAACTGTCTGCACTCTGCTTAAGAAAAGCATTCAATTTTTAATTTATTATTAATATTTGCCAACTTATTACTCCACAAAACCAAGGGTGAAACTTGATGGCCAAGGTATGCATGCTAAGATATTTAAAGGTGAACAGTACCTAATTTCAATTGTATGAAAGGGTACCCAGTTTCTCAATATTCATTCTTTTCAGACTAATTTATTGTTAGTTGAAATCGACTCATTACAAATGCCATCATATATTTTAAGACCAATTTATGGTTGGCTTTGAGTTACTACAGGTTCATGAATGTGGGTAACGCTCATCAGCAAAACTTGCTTATCAAATATTGAATCAAATAAATGGCAGAATGTTATCAATGGCCAATATTGTTGATACCATTCTGCCATTTATTTACCTCGTGGCCAAACAAGAGGTCCTACATAATAAATATTGAATCGACTTCACTTGAACTTCTAAGATTTTTATCATAATATTCACTCATATTTATTTTAAAACCTGAGATAGATTTAGGAACCACATAACATTACTACTAAAAGAAAAAAAATCTGACCTAAATGAAGCAAAGCAATTAAGCAGCTTAATGACTTTCTTAACATTAGAGACGGGCAAGGGGCCAGACAAGCAATTCAATTGAGAGAGTTCCCTACCTACAAGGAGCAATAAGTGGAATATGAGATAAGGGTCCCTTAATCTCCATAAGGGAATGCAATGGAAATGTATGCAACAAAATGCTTTTAAAGATTGGTGCTGGGTCATAATTTGCAGCTGTGAGACGTGCTTTAATTTTAAGGTTGCTTACCAATTAATTATATATATATATATTAATTTTATGTGCATCAATTCAAATACCATTTGGCCATGCTGACTTACCATGGCAACTTTTATCTAGATAATTTTGATACTAAATATCATGCTGACATTTTGAATATCAAGTTGAAATTTTGAATTAAATTGAAGAATGTTTTCACTCAACTTGAGGCAATAAGATGAAAAACTTGAGATGTAAAGGAGAAGCCCTAGATGGGACTTAAAACACAGTAGATGCATACGTTGACTCAAGTGAGGGCGTTAAGGGCCAACTATCCAAAGGGTTTGAAAGAATTGATATGGAAGTGAATTGAGCAATGACTAGATGCAACTTTGAGCCTTCAGATGGATTGCAACCTGAAAAGGGCTTCCCCAAAGAACAGTAATATACCAACTACTATGCAAGAAAATCTTCATAGCCCAAATGACTTAGATGGATGTTACATACATTGCAAATCTTGATGGCAAATTGCTGATCTTACTCCCTATGAAGAAATAACAATGGGAATATGAGTATGTGAGGGTATGAAGTCATGGATATCAGCAGATAAGGGAGGTTGGAAAGGGGGGGGAAGGTTGCCAAATGCCTGGAAAAGATTCAAATACTATAAGTTGCAAGAAATGGATAGTACCATTTACCTTCATTATTTAAATGGAAGATCAAACAAATGGAACTTATGCAAAACAAGGCTGGTATAATTAAATTACTACCATCTCCCATAGTATAAACTAATATCCCTTCCCACAAGGACATGCTCTTTTACCTGAAGAAAAACCCTGCAAAACCCATGCCCACTGCCATTAGCTTTACAATATACAAATTACTGACAAGAATTATCAACAATTTTATAAATATCCATAAACCTTTTGATTAATCTTAATACAATGCACATTTATTCATGATAAATTTGAGAAGATGGATCACATTACTCACAAATGCTAGGGCAAATATGAGAGAGAAAAGTTTGAGAGAGAAAAGTTTGTTAGGCTTACTGCTTTCGGACAACTGGATCCTCGTATTGGCCCAGCAACTGAAACAACTGTATAGCATAAGTGTGCCAGCCATCATTCCTACCCAAATCACCAGGACACTCCGCAGTTCATTGAAATTCCAAAAAATGAGCTCTAAACCGAAGTCAAGCCTAAAAATTTTAAAATAAAAATGAGAAATATAATTGAGAAACATAGAGATTGAAAAAGTATCAAATCAGGGTACTGGGTATACTCACTTTCCGTACTCAACCAGGTCACAAACAATGGCATTCAGAAAGAGAAGTATCAGGATTGCCATAAATATATGGTATATGGTCTTTATGTGTTTAATTTCAAATAAATCTGTTAATAGAGAATTTCTCGGCAAAAATTGTTTTTCAGGTAACGCTCCTGACTTATTTGTCATTCTGAAAAAAGGCAACATCAGAGCAAAATAAAAGAATACTAGAATTCAGTGTTACAGAAAAGCAGTCTATAATCTATCACATTTCAGTTGGGCAAGATTATATACAAAGGAGGACAAAAAACTTACGTTCTATTTCTATACTTAGCAGATTCATCAATAGCACCAGTTTTTTGGGGAGATTCATCTCTATGAATGAACTCATTAAATAAGTCCATCATTTGTTCCATAATTAAATCATGGGATTTCTGAGAAAAAACACTAGAGTTACTTAAAATATTTAGCACATAAAATACAATAAATTTTCATGCATTTAACGAACCCTCATTTCAAATGTCATCTCCTGGAGTATTTGCTGCTTTGAGTCCATATGACTGCTTTCGCGGGAAGCGGTTCCCCCTGAAATAGCATTTAAAAAATAAAAGCAATGAAATAATGATGTATAAAATGGTTCTAAAATATGGTCCCCGTGGTATAACTGGTCTGTAAAGGTGGACAATTATTGAAAACACGAAATGTGTAGGATAAAAGAATAACCGACATTTTAATTCTACACGACCAGAAATGAAAATAATCTGTATCTAGTCACCAGTTTGAGTAGTCCTGGCTGAGAGTCCCGTGGGTCACAAATTTGAATGAAAGAATATCATAATCACCATCATAAAAGAATCGCTACACCAACTGAAGAAACAAAAATCCATTCTCACCTGAATCACTTCCATGCTTATCGTCAGAAGTGTGTTCTTTGCTCCGATTTGCGTCTCTATTATCCATTGTCACGCAATTTTATTCCTCTAAAACCAAAAGCAATATATCTCAGTTAAGAATTATTACATTACACTCCTCATTCCTAACGGAAACCTTACAAATTGAATGATCAGCTGGACCGAAGCGGCTCGATCGCCTCTATTACCCCCTTCCGCACGTTCCGGCAATGTTATCTTCGTCAAGGGAAAAATGACATCACTTGGAGTTCAATTTTCTGCCACTTGACGCTGTTTCCCATTCTCTCTTTGGCGGAATACTTGAATAGCATAATGCCATATACCCTTCAGGATTGGTAACGGAAATTCAAAATTGTACCATAAGACTTCCGTAAAACTTTGTAAACAAAGAAGTTATGTAGAGCACACAAGTATGAATTATATTCAGCCTTACACAATCAAATCCAATAGATGACTAGTGGTAAAAACGAATTATTTCTTCTTACGAATTATCCCTATCGCCTTCAAAACGAAGAAACAGCACGTGGCCAAAAGGAATCTATGATGATTCTCTGCTACCCACTCCCCAGAATCTCATATACAAGACCTGTTCAGAAAGTCCCATCCCTTATTCTATGCCGTGTAACTAGTATATTTTTGCCTTCCCATAATTTATTTTGTGCAGTGTCGAATGAAATAATTGGAGGAATGAACATATTTCAGATTTATTATTATATCCTGCCTCTCCTCGTACCCCTTCTCACCGAACTTCAATTTTTCGTGAGCCAGATGAAGTAAAAAACAGCTTTTGACAATTGTATGTATCATAAATATAATTTATTGATGTCACTTTTTTATGCCAATATTTTTAATGAACTTATTCTATTGAGATACTTGCTTTTTTAGATATCACTCATTAAAAATGTATATATTATTGAGGATAGTTTTAAATTTTCATTAATTTCCTATATTTTCACCAGTTATTGAAAATCTAGTTTGACTAACTAAATATCTCAAAAAATAAAAATTTCACCAACATATGTGGACCCAAAAGATTAGAGACCGTGTGGAGCTAAATATATTAATTCGTGATTTTATTCACTGTCGCAATCATGCTGTCAAAGCTCGTCCTTTTTTATGGTGTAAATACTTAAGTTTGTTGCTGCATTATAAATCAATACAGCCGATAATCCGGGGAAGGGAAAATACCAGCGTGAATTCCCGGAAAAAATATAACCAATGATAGAGTTATACTCATTCTGAGATATGACGATCAAGTAATACTGATTTAAAAAATTTAATTGGCGTCCATAGATAAGTTCCTATGATGACCGCTTTTTGATTTGTTTCCTTGAGAAAAATGTTGCGGTTGGTTGTCATATTTCAGTTGTTGCTCAAACACATATTTCATTCGGAGTACCATGATGTGATTATAAGTAAGACTAATTATACCTGTTCTTTGTAACATATTGTAAATTTGGTTAATTTGGTCGGTTGTTCACAAAACTGCAAATGAGAATAAAGGGATGGAAACAGTAGGTGGAAGTAGGAGGAAAGATGAGACGATCTAAAGAAAAGTCATAATGAAAGCCGCAGAGAAACGAATTGAACAGGAAACAATTCGGGAGTCATAATTGTTTAAATGCAACGAATAAGGGCGGACACGTGCATTTAAAGCCCGCGCAGAGAAAAAACCTCCCGCATTTTTTAAGTTTAGCAGTTAAGGTTTCCGATCCCACCACCTTCAGTTTGGCTAGCTAGAAGCAATCCCGTCTATGAAAGAGCCTATGAGGAGTTCTAGGGAAATCTTTCACTAACACCAGATTAAAGTTCAGTCGTAGTAAGTGACAGTGGGAAATTTTCCCGATTCCCTGAGGGCCTTCTATTCATCACCACTTGTCCACTTCATAACTACGATTATAATGCCTAAGAATAAGCTCTACAGGGAATGTGGAGCACAAGATTTCGCAGGGTTGATTGCCATGAAGCTTTGTTTTTGGTAGCCGGTGAGTAATTGGCACTGTCAAAGTGGGGAGACGTTGCATATTGCATCATCGGGAACAATGACGATTAATCATTGCTCCAGTTGATTTGGCTTGCTACGGGAGCTCGAATGGCTGGCTGCACACGGAATGCGCAACAGCTACTGAATACAAACCCCAATGACAAAGCGCCACATAGAATTGAACCCGTCATCCATCCTCCCGATCCATTTCCCTCCGATAACGCATTTTCGAGCTTTTAGGGTTAGTCAGGTCAGAAGAGCGGTTGCGTTATGCAACATTTTATTCCGATCTCCTTCGTCCAGTTGGCTCCCGACTTTCGTGTCCTTCTGCCACGGGCAGATGTACTCACTTTGACATTTGGCAAATGCACGCAGTCACGTTATGACTCGGCATGACCTCGGCGAACAAAAATTCCAATGGCCAGGTCTTCCATGGAGTCCATTTCATGTAGCTTCCTTCACAGTCTCACAAATTTCTTCTGCTCCGTAAGGAAGGAAGCATAACGATTTATTTTCTAACAACCTTCTTCATCGAGTTTTTCCAAATTTGAGACCATTTCTCGCACCCTTAAGCAATAGATTCACTCAATTTCATAAAAATCAATAATCATAGTATTAAATTTTGTATATTTTCCACAATAATAGTACACTTAAGATCATATAAAAACCAGATGATGACGATATTCGTCGAAACCGGTTGTTTATGTTTTGAAGTGAAGTAAGAAATGCCTTAAGTGAATGAATACAATAGTAATAGTTCCAAAATGGTAATTACTATTGTGGAAAATATAAAAAAAATTAAACTAATCCGTGTTTAAAGTATACTTAACCATGGAATTTCACCAAGTTACAGCCTCCTCATTTTGAATTTTATTATAAAATTAATGAGCTTATAAAGAATGAACAATCTCTGAAATTAATAATAATTATTATTTCTAACTTCCACAGGTACCTTACAATGATACTCAACTAGATATTATTTGACAAAAGAAACAGTACCTACCTCTTATCGAATAGGGTGATATAAAGTTTTTTTTAATAGTGCATAATATAAGTAAACAGTTGTGTGAGTTTCACAACTCTTAAAGTCGTAATTTTACTTCCGAAAATTGTCATTAAAAAGTTGGATTTTGGAGGGTCGGCTGATGCCCTCTGGTAACGGCCGAAGTTGCCGAAGGCAGAATTACGTCATATTGGTATATAGAACTTTGCTCGCTTACAGTATCGGACTCGTTACATCGCGATGCATCGGTGTATTCGCAAGCTATGCCTTGAAGAAGGATTTACAAATGCCAAATATGAGTCCAAAATGTTACGGAACTATGTTAACATTAGTTAAATAGTTATCTTATTAACGATTTCGACGGCGAAAAGACGATTTTTTTGGCTACTCTGAATATTTCTGTCACTTTCTTCATCTCCACCAGTCATACCACCAATTCATACCTTCATACCACCAATTTATAAATATTACCTCCTATTAGATCTGCAATCCAAGGATTAAATGCCAAAATGTTTTAAAGAAAAGGTATTATATTGTAAAGACTTACTACTATTTAAATTTACTCCTTTTATACAATTATGATGAATACCTCAATTTATATAATGCATTATCTCATTAATTATACGCATATCTAATGGCCCCATTTATTATTATTTTGCATTTTTACTACGGTATTAATGTCGGTATTTTATTAGCATAGGAATATTTCGTGAGTCGTAGTCTTTTAATTTTATTTTCGGTCTTGACTTCGGGAAATTTCACTGTAAGAATATTCACATTTTGTTTTTGTTAAACAAATAGAGAGAAGTAATCGTAGGGTTATCGATCGCTTTTTTTACTTTCAGAAAAAAGAAACATTTTGTATCTAAGGTGTTTCAAAAAAGTGCATTGCGAGTTTTTTGATCCTATGTGATAAAACTCCAATTATTACTTTTCATGCACGTGTAACGCATACTCGTAAAGAAATCAGTGGCGCGTCGCCAGGGAGACTGGCTGGGGGGGGGG
>LYUA01000910.1:368119-388801 GCA_002093875.1 Calopteryx splendens | reverse complement strand
GTGTGTCCATCAGAAACCTACCTTAACCGGTAGATTACCAATAATAATAAAAAACTCCAAATTTTACATGGGTTCAATGTTTAATTTGAAGTATAAATAAATGACCTTTCACTTCTGATTCTCTCTGTTGCAAAATCAAAGGCATATACATATTTGATCAATAATTCAAAGAATTATCGAAGTGGCTTGAGCGTAGGCATCACTTGGATTTTTTCCTAGGGAGGACAAGGGTATTTCCTAATTGGAGAGGTAATTGCTTGCTGTATTTTTTTCTTATTGACATCTATTTATTGCATTATATAGCATTAAAAATTTTCTTTCTTATGGTGCTTCAACTGGCCTCCCTTCTGATACCTATAAGCCTTAGTTGATGCAGAACCTTCAAATAGCACAAAATAGAATACATAGGTGTTTAATAGAACAAAAAGGGTGTTGGTGAAAATTAGGTACCTATCCTAAAATGGAATGAATGGAAGAAAACTATTAATCATCTCATATGTTCTCAAGCTTGTTTTTTCAAATAAAATTGTTTTGCCAATTTTTCTATGAAACAAATTCCAATAATATGAAATTTGTTCACAAGAATGCTTTATGGTAATGGCCACCACTTACCTAATTTCCATAGCCAGATGAGCACTTCATAAAGAATTTAGAGTTTGAATTAAAAAGAATTATATTTATCATATATGTAGTTTTATATGTTATAGTATTATATGTTATAGTATAAAACATTTTAGTATTATACGTTATAGCATTATCATTAGAAGGGTAATTTTTAAATATAGAAGCTAAGAGGAAAAGCCAACCATTCTATGCATATATTAGGTATTAAACTTTATAACTGAAAAACATCTACTCTCAACCATGATCAAAAGTTAAATCATTAAAAAAATTACCCAATTTGGTATCAGAAATTTCTTTGTGAAATATGATATTGATGATTAAATATAAGGTAATATTCTTCCATTAAAGTCTATTTTGATATTTCTAACTTATTACTACAGATAATATAAAATAATCCAGAGGAAAAGAACTAAAATGTCACGAAACTGCATTTTTAATTAAAATGGTGAAACAAGAATCTTTCTGTACTCCCACTCCTCATTTATACTTCAATAACTTTGAATTTCACCGGTGAAGGGTTAGAAGGGGCAATTATTAAATGATCGCATCTTAAGATTTAAGGATTCAATTAAGTCCTTAAAATCCCTTAACCAACAATGGAGGTTTTAGTGGATATCAATAGATAGGTGTTACCTATATAATTGACTAAAAATTCATATAGTCCTGACTCAGGATTAATGCCACATATGCACTCAAATACACCATGCATCATTCAATTATGTTCTAATAATGTTCAGTGGGTTACCTATATACCAGGATGCAGAATCATAAATACAAAGGTATTATTTTTTTCCTATTACCTTGTACCAAAATAAGTTCAAATAAGAGCAAGCTTTATTAAAGAATGATAAATCGTGGGAATTATAATGAAATATTGGTCCAGATAAACTACACAGCTTCTTGGTGGTAGGAATGAAATTTGACAGTTATTATTTGAGTTTTGGAGGAATGTTAAACCAGCAAGGAAACTGCTAATTATTTAATTGAAAAGCAGGGTTAGATGAAATGCATATCCTTCTCATTATCACAGGAAGCCAACCATTTAGAGGTACGATTTGGATGGTCAATGAAAACTATTTAGCTGATATCAATATGGACCTCTGAAGCATATACACGATACAAACACCTTCTTCTTTACTCTATTGCCTTCTTCAGTTCCCCATAATGTTTACTTTCTCTACTCCTCCTTAATGAAAGATTGCCTAAATTCTTCTTCCTCTTTCTTAGCCATCAAACCTTATTCCTTCTACAACAATATCTATCATCCATCTACTTCTTAACATCCCCTCTGTCCACTTCTTATTTAGTATTCCCACAACTATCTTTTCCGAGACTATTCAACGGTTCCGCATTTTTGTTTCCATCTTCATAGCTTATTTTTTTCATCTTTCACTGTGCTCATATCTCAAAAGCCTTTAATCCATGCTCCACAAATACCAGGTTTCTACAAAACATACAGCAATTTGTTCCAATTGAAAGTGTTTACTAATCTCTTCTTTACAGCTCTACTCAAAATCTGCCACGAGCTTCTTCTTTGTAAAATCTAAATTTTCAATTCTTCTTCAAATAATCAGTTCTTCCCATAATTCTCTTTCATTTTCTTTTGTGTGTATGTATGTTAAACAGCCATGCTAATAGAGACTCCTGGATGAGTAATAATCGATAATCTCAGCTCATCCTGCCTTTCATGGCACATCCTCCAAGAGGAGACCTGTTAACAGAAACAGGAAAACCAGAATCAAAACCTCTATGTAAGGGATGATTTCACTATCCTACCGCGCTTTACATCCCTAGTGGGTACTAAAAACTGTATAAAATTGAAGCATACACAAAGACCTAATCTTTTTAATCCTTGTTGCTTAATGAGTACCCTTGTATGGTATGATGGTGCATAAAGTTTCTTATATTTTCGTATATTGTACCATACTCTAACTATCCATTCTTCTCTTTATATACACAAAGAAATTGAAATTAGTTTACATACTACTCATTAAACCATCTAGAGCAAGGTAATTGCTTGTTTCAGTTTTTGTTTTTCTCCTCCAGTAGTACATCTGTCCTTGGGATCTTAATAAGCCACTCTTGGCTTGTCATTGGGTTCCCCAGGGTCACTCAGCACTGTTATTAACACATTATCCATGTCTGAGTTGGAACTTGAACTTGTGACCTTTGGATAAGCAGGTCTGCATGTTACCCATACGACTAACCAAACCAGCACATAAGTAGGTACCTATGCAAACAATCTCTTGATGATATAGTCATGCTACTATTAAACCATAATGGACCAAATTATAATACGTTCATAATGAGAACCTCTTGAGCAACTGTGCCAATCCTTCATCCACTGTGGCCAAAATATTTTATATGGATCTTAAACATGGCAGGGGGCATAATAAAACTAATTTTACTTCTAGTAATAATTGTGTTAAAATTGTTAAATTCAGCAATGTTTTGAAATTAATTGAGCAGTTCTAGGGTACATTCCCCAATATAAATATATTGTTGGTACATGAAATTTTACATTTAAGATCTCCCTCCTCTCTGCAACTAGTTCAACTTTTACCTAGCAAGGAAAAACCTAATTATATTTTTATCTTTTTTTCTTGTGCGTTTAAACTTGTAATAAAGAGATAGTTTCAATGAAAAATCAAGTGTAATATAAGTACTGAACTAGGGTAAAATTTCAAGCTTTCTCTCCATCAAAGGTAGAAAATATTTCTTGAATTAATTCGTATAGTATTTCCATAAAATTTTCATTGTGGTCTTTCCGACCAAGGATTTAGTGAACTGTACTCATAGCTAATAAGAAGGGTGAGTAATTAGGTCAAGAAAAATATAAAGTAGTCTGAATATGACAGATATTTTTCTCCCTGAATATTAGAAAACAATATTGCATGATTTAAAAAAGTGTGATACACTCTGTGACTCAATTTTTAAGCATAGGCATAGGACCCATGCATGAAAAAATAATATTTATTTACAATTATAAAAGGTTACTTGCCTTTAATATTGGATAAAAATAAGTGTATAATTTAAATGCACTTCATAATATTTTATTTCAAATTTTCATCTAATAGATTTTGATGGTGATGATCATATTGGGCCAAATGATCTTGAGCAAACACTGAAGTTATTGACACGGAGTGAACTTGCTCCAGAAGAGGTCACTCAAGTTTGTGAAAAAGTAGTAGAGGAATGTGATGTTGATGGTGATGGAAAACTGTCATTCATGGAATTTGAACATGTTATCACTAGGGCTCCAGATTTCTTATCTACATTTCATATCAGAATATAAAAAATCTAAGCTTTTATCACACATATACCTATGCTTATGAATATAAATTTGTATTTTGTTAAGTCAAATTAAATAAAATATGTTCAATAAATTAACTGGAGAAATGTAAACTAGTTTCAATTTCTTTATATAAATAGCAATCATCCAGCAGAAAGTATTTTTTTATTTAGTAGTAGGTAGTCAAATTATGAAATAATTCAATAAACTGCCCTTTAGAGAATGAAGAAAGAAATTAATTTCGTCAAGCTGATGAAAAGTGCAAGATATTAAAAATAAATATACATGCCTCATAACACCTAGCAATTGCAATCAGCAATTGTAGTTATTGAAGCGATTTTTCAAAGATTGACTACTTCACATTTGCATTTGAAGACTTTGTACTCATGTACTTATACATTTGTTGGGTAATGCCAACCAACATATAGTATCTTAGAAAAGAATAATTTTTATCACCAGCTGGTTAGGTAATACCAATACTGTTTCAATTAATAGAGACATCATCAACCATACTGGAATAGTCAAGAAAAAATAAGTTGTTACAAAGATCTAGTCTATTATAATAGCATATGCAGGACTTAAGGAATAAATTTGTGTGCACCATAATACACCACAATTCAATATTGAAAATAAATATGTGAACATTTTTTTAATTAAGTATTGATTTTGTAGTACATAACTACTGGTTGGGCTACCAGAAAAGAAGAAAAATACATTTTCAGCAACATAATTTTAGCAGTTGCATTATTTCCAGGTATTTGTTAGTTTATTGTGAGACATATTTCTTAAAGGTATAGAATTCAAAACATCTCAATCAAATACCAATGTGATATTTTGGAATTAGGTTCCACATATTTTAAATTTGAGGGCAATGACGCCATAACATAATTGGATGAACCTAATACTTTAATTAAATAAATTATAATAAAGTATTCCATTTGCACTACTATTTATTCATGTTAACTTCTCAGGTTAATAAATACAGAAATCAATAAAATAAACTTATTACTCTGTTATTCTAAAATAAACATTAAAACTTTTACCATTGGTCTGATGCAGAGGAGCTGAATCAAGAATTAGGCAGTGAAATTCCTTGCCATGTTTTTGACATAATTCCATTTCATGTTCACATGGTTACGGACTATATAATTCCACATTATAATAATATTATTTCTCATGGAACAAATTTAATATTTAAACAATATGTCTAAATATTAAACATATCAACCTCAAACAAAATACCTTCCCTTTAATATGATAATGCTATGGGTACTAACTACTTGCACAGCCTCAGTAATCCATCACTAGTCTTGCATCTCTTGTCCTCATTTCAAATTCAGCCAAACATCTTAACAAACCATGGATAAATCAAGGATGAATGCATTATATGATAATGAAATTAGGTCACATTTGTTGGTTATGAAATTTGTTCATTGCACTCTGAAAATCTTATACCCCCCAAAATGTCTTCTATTTGCCTCCATATATTTAGTTTAATCCAGGTAGTGTACAAAACTTTCATTAAATTATTACTCACACACATAAAAGTTCACAACTAACCCTGACCATAATGCAATAAGAATGTAGAGGTCATACCGAACTTTTTCTGTATTTGGTATTAGGAAGGTAGGTACGTACTAATGGCAACTTATTTCCAGCACATTCAACACATTCAATGCGGACAGTATATATGTAATATGATTTTTCAACTGTTATGGGGTATTAGAGCATCCAAAGTGCAAGAGGATTGAAACCAGAGCAACTGTCAAAGGAGAAAGGCAGCTAACATATATTCCAACTGCTTGCGTGAAATTGGCAGCCTTCACCTGTGACATGGGTAATTGAGCAGCTGTATGCATGTCCTGCCCTCCACAGGGGAGAAGACACTATGGCTTAATATATATATACTATGCCGATCTCTTGGAATATGTGAAAGCACAGAGAAAATGAAAGAATTAAACTAAGTATCTAAAGATCAAACACATACAGCAAAATAAGGAACCATTCTCAGAAGCCACAAAATACTTTGGACAAAATTTCTGCTCTTTCTTTTCTATATAATTTCACAGTATGCACACCATCAACATAGGTACATTTAAATGCATTAGGTGAAGTTAAAACTTTACCATTACTCAGTTAATCTTGACAAGACAGATTGTTCTCATAGATACCCCCTTGAATGTTTTGGATGGCTTTGAAGAGACCCCAACTCCTGATAGGGAGTGTAGAATCCCATGGACCCACTGCACTTTGAACCCCAGTTTTCATGTTAAATTTTGTTGGCAACTGGACTTGTTTTTACATTTCTTCCACTAGCATCACATATTGAAACAAATATAACTCATTAATACTGTGAAACTAACAGCACCAGGCAATACTGCAGAATAAGAGTCTACAGAGTCTGAAGGTCAATCTTACACCATAGTGTTTCAATATGTGGTAAATTATTGCAAGAGAGCATATCTTCCCCAGGTTCACCATTGAAAAGCTGATAACTCCATCAACATTGAAATTTGTGACACATTAATTTAATGATTTGAGATACGATTTCATTTTCAGGCATCTACTGACAACATTGATATTAAAAGACTCCATGTAGCCCATTATATTTAACCTACTCTCCAAAATTTTTGTTGTAACATGTTCAAAAGATTCTAGCATGGTGGTACTTCTGATTCAATAGGTTCTTATTCTGTTGTAGCTTCAACTCTGTTATCTTGTGTCAATTGAAATGAATCAATTATGCTCATTATTTTAGGAGAGCATTAGTATCTGTTGAGTAGGTACTCATAAAAGAGTTTGCATTATCATCAATTAATTATTTTATATAGAATAAATGCAATCCATTACTAGTTCCTCGGTGGTTGCCTATGAATAACAATCACTTCATAAGCACTAGCTCAACACACAATTTTCTGCTGATAATAATACTGAAATAAACCATAAAGAAAGGAAAGTGAATTCAATTTTTTACAATTTTCTGTACACTGAGGGCTTTAAGATGATATCTATATACTCGTCTGTAATCCATTTGGAGGGCAAATGTAGGTAGGCATATTGGCTCCTCTGGTGCTTAGCTTAGCTAGAAATATTTTTTCCTAAAGCATTTTTTCTCTGCCATCTATATATGCATTAAGATTCACAAATTCAGATACACATTCATAACCTTCATTTTAAAAAACATGCACCCTATGAACTAAGTGCAGATGTGACTTCATGCTGAAATCATAACAAGTAAATGGACAAAGTATGGTAATGACAAGGAATATCAGAATGAGCAATGACTGTTGACATTATGTTATTGATATCTGTAAATTTGCGTTGAAAATATGATGCATGGTCATGTACATTATGTAGACAATGAAAATGCCAAAGGTACTGTACTTCTGATAGTACTTAATTTAGCATATTAAATTGAAATATAATGCAGAGAAGAAATAAAATAAAATAACTGCATTTCCAATGCCAAAGTTTAGAATAAATTTTGATTTATTGCCAGTAGAAATGGGATTTTAATTATAATGGGGTTAAGCAGTAACCCACCACATTTGCCTTCCATTGAGATTACAATACATGTTACACCTATTCAAATTAATTAAACTATGAGAATATTTAATGCACACAAACTTCATTTAATTTTCAATTGTATCAAATTAACTGTCACACTAAAATACTTTCAAAAATGTTGTGTTGGTCCTATTGTTGCCCTCATGAATTAAGAGAATTGAATGTGTATATATTATAAATTCCTTATTTTTTGCCTTCAAGAACTCATCAGAGGTTTTAAGGTGAAGCTACATTTTTAGGACAGTGTAATGCTCTCCCAGCTTACAGCTCTACTTCTTCATATAATATTAAAAATATATAAATCATGGCCAAAAATGGAAAGAAATTTTAAGGTAATTATTTGCAGTTGTGAGCAAATAAATCTCTAACCTACAGGAAACAAAAATTATAACTTCCTTAGCGTTCTCTTATCTATTAATAAACTAAATCCTTCCAAAGCAAAAGTTATTACAAAATATAATACCGTCAAGTAACTAAGATATTAATATAAATTGTGAGTGCAGAGGCAAATATTTCAGTCTTTTTACACTTACCAGTAGTAGCAGTAAGTATGCAGTGTTCATGACTTGTGATACAATACTGCTCCAAAGTATGCAAGTAATACACTCAATAATATCACCTTTTGTACAACCATGAACAGCAAGCTTAAACCAGCACAGTATCTGACATTAAAAACTGTTATTTTTACAATTTATACATCTGTGAAACACATCATAAGGATCTAATGTAACCAACCCATAAGAACCAATTTCTTTGAATACTTCAGAGTGTCATTGCATTACATTATGAAAAAAAGAGAAAATACATATGTCTCAGTCAAATCTATAAAAATTTGAGGTTAAGAAATGTACCAATATATAAATCCACCCTGTTCCTTTTTGGCAGTTGAAATGAAATGTTAATGCCTGCAAAAATGGCACTTCATTAAAAATATTACAATTGCCAAAATTAATTGCTAATACTAACAAGACCACCCATACCAATTCAATGGTGTGAACAAAAAAATATTTAAAAATAAGCACATTTTACTTTGCATCTGTTTCTTAAAAATATATGAAAATGTTGACTATCAGAATACTACAACTGTAAACATACCAAATGCCTACATAATAAAATTTATGTTCAATAAAGCAACTTCATTTGTAAAAAATTATTCATCTTAGGAAATAATTAACAAAATTCACACCCTGCTCAACTCTTTTTTTCTCTTGTCAATGTCTGAAAATCTTATTATCACTTTGCAGTGTACAATAACAAGTAACAATATTTATATTGTCTATTCCATTTGACATATGCTATAATAGGCCGAACAACTTCATAATCACTTACTCCACAAAATATTTTAACAATTGGAGTCCTTTTCAGATGCAGTCATTGACTCCAAAACATAATGTTACCATCCTCCTTTTGAAAACTATACGGTGTGCCTGTGGGTTCCGGACGGAGGACGCAATGGACACCGTGGGAAATAAGATCACTGGTTCTCCGTCAATACTTCAAGCTCTCGACTTCAATTTCCTTTAGTTTTATGAACATACACTCATTTTCAGACTGTTTAAACAATAATTATGGGCAGATGGTGGCTGCAGCCTAGCATGTGCATTGATCTTAGACATGCTACATATGTCTAGAGACCCTTGTTCCTTATTCCCTTCCGATGGGAAGAAAAAAGTTTCTGAGACTTTTATGAAAATAAGAAATATATAATGAGCAACAGATAGTTTCTATCAGGAGTGTGAGTTATTTTTATTGTATTTAATTTTAATAACACTGCTTCAGAACACTTGTTTCCTACACATGGCCTAAAATATTAATTCACCACTATAGCACTTGGGACATGGGAAGGGAGGTTATTTTTTGCATGATACAGAAACATGAAGACACAGAGAGACAGGTATACATAGAAGAAGTAGTATTGTGCGTACATTTGAAGTTGGAGACCGCCAGGCTTGAGCACTTTTGAATAACTTTTGAAGTCCCAACTGGAAGCACCTGGATTCACCCTTGCTTTCCCAATTCTTACATTCCCAACTAGGCCGACTGATCATCTTAGATAATCAAAACACTACAGCTATTGTAATTCCAAGTATCGCTGCCACTGATAATATGCACACAAGGGACACAACTACCCAGCAGAGACAGCGTCGCTGCTGAATAGTCATACCAGAGTCGCCAGCCTAAAAGAAAGAGTGAAACAATGAAAACATATTTTAAATCGGATACGATACAGATACCTAAGACTAGCTAAGACTGCATCTAGAGAAACCTAAGTCATCATACGTTGAAACCTAAGTAATCATGCGAGAAAGCTAAGTCTGCATCAAGTGTCAAGGACTCTCCTTTCATTAAGCCTCATCATAATGACAGGTTATTACAAAAAATATTATTTGTGGTAATTTAAAATAATTCTCCAGGGGCAAGTGATGAAAAATAATGTAGCATTTCAAGGTCATGCCATACACACTGATATACAGCATTTAAAATAATTTGCAATGGACTTATTAGATAAATGACATTGGAACTCTTTGACATAACTTTTCACTGATTGTAAGACTGAGGGAATAACTAAAAATTCAAACTTGTACTGAGATTTGAACTTTTGAAGCAGTAAAACTTTTAAAACAGGGTGAACTCTAAATTTTCTCCTGAATGAAAAGATTTTATTCAATGATGCAATTAGAAATATAAAAAAAATATGTACTTGAATTATAAAAGTGCAATCATTAAGTTCATTCATCATGATATTCCAATTAGAAAGCTGTACATCAGCAGGTGGGACCTTCTCAGGTACATAGTTTTCTCATAAATTTCAAATAAACTATGAAATCATTTTGTTAACATAGCCAGCTACACATAGGTAGTGTAGGAAATGACACCTGAGGAAAAGAAAATAGGGATTGGGGAAGGGAATATTAATGAAGAAACTTTTTGTCTCTTGTCCCACTCCCTTTCACCCTCTCTGTAGACTTAAGCATAACAGTGCTCATAATTATGAAATACCTAGATGAGTATGGCTATAAATATAATTTTGATTTGGAATCAATAGCAAATCCTTTATACAAATACCAACATGCAAATCTAGAAAAATGACATCCTGAGCAAACGGAGCAAGGAGAAAAAGTAAGAACAAGACCTTATATGCTCATATTTTTTTTGTAGCATTTAATTTATAATGCATTTTGGGTCACTTGGGCAGATAAAATCACCTTTAGTAATCTCGTTGGATCCCCTTCCTAAACTATCCCTGAAGAAAAGTTCACAAACAATATTGCTGGTATGTTAAATGTTACAGATAAGCCAGGTTTTCATTGCAAACAATATTTTTCAGAGTTAGTAAACAGCAACCTGGAAGAAACTCAAGAAAAGTAATAAAAAGAAGAAAAAAAAACTATCCATCAATTCATAGCCATATGCACACGTGCAATTTGGAAAATATAAAAAACATTGCCAATATGAATAATTTGATTCTACAAGAAATTCGATTTCTGAAAAATAAAGTAAAATCAAAATAAGAAAAAAATATATATCCCATTATTTGAGTCAATTAACGACATACACATTTGATTGTTTTTTAAATTAAATGATGAAAAATACTGGAATAGCATTTTCTTTGCTAAATTTCTTTTAAGATCATCACAATCACTGATCTTCTTTTTACCCTTTGACAGAGTGAAACAAATTTCTACGTATGTTAGGATGGCTGTGGGGAAAATGTTTCCTCTCTCCCTGTGAGTTTGCTATGCTGTTTTCACAATGAAAATTGTTTTGAGTAATCAGTTCATTGCTCAGGAATTGGTTTTGCTTCCAAGTGTTTATGTTCCTTCAATTGGTCTCCATTTCTTATTCATCCCAATAAGGGGAAAAAAAAGGTCATCTCAGATTATAAGGGTCCACTACCAGTGAATCAGTAGCCAGTGCTGATAAGGAAAATATTCCTCTTACTTTTCTCCCGCACATAGTTGTGGTATGAAAAACTGGCTACCTCAGCTAAAGGGTTAAGAGAGTTAAGGGGAGCATTATTTCTCTATGTACTTCTAATATCCTTTCCTCTCTCAAATAGAGGAATATTCATGATATGAGGTCTTGTCCTTGTGAACCTTTTTCTATTCAAAGCAGTATCACTCGTACCCTAACTTCACTGTGCTTTTTATTTTTGCATTCCAAATCTCCCCACTTCCTTTCCTATTTACATCGCTTGTATAGAAATAAAAGCACACAGTCTAGAATATGTAGATGAGAACATGTGCACTCTTAAGGGCCACATCAGCTGACTTTGAAAATGCAAGAATCTGTTGAATTTGCTGACATTCTTACAAACCCTTAAATTTATGTAAAAAATAGAGAGATGAAAATACAAATAAGATGAATGTTATCAGAGATGGTGAAATTCTTGAATCACAGGTTTTTCTTGGATACAGAATAATTATTTTTAAATTCATGTAAATGTGAAAACATGCAGCATCTATAAAACAGGGCCACAGGAGTTATTCTTCAATGCAACAGTTTAACACCCATAAAAGGAAAAGGCATTAGAGTTATTAAGCTGACTGAGAACAAGGCAACTTATTACACTAAAAGGTCTGTGTTTAGTCTACTATTTTATTGAGAAGAAGATATGTCAAGATTATTTGTGCAATTACATAAAATACAATAGAGAAGCGCATGAACATAATTCTAGAGAAGCAAATACATAGCAAATACATGTATAGAGTAAAAAATTCTCATAACAAACATCAGCAATGGCAGGTGAATAATAACTTTTCAACTCAATACCACAAACTACAAAAGAGATGAAAAACATTTAAAAAGATCATTTGTTAATTTTTTAAACATTTATTTGTTAAAGTTTATGTTTTAATCACCTTTTTCTTGGAAATTTTGAAATGGCCATGGACCGATCAACTCCACAGTATTTTATGGTTACATGTATTAGACACTGTTTAAATAAAGATTTATTCTATTTAATTATAGTAGTAGCTACAGAATTTGGTGTGTTTTAAGTAACAATCAAAATACAAATCAGAACATCATTATTTATAAATCAAATAAAGCCAATTCAAATCGGTATAACGAGAAGATGCATTGGGTTTATCATATTTTTTGTTATGCACATCAATTATTCTCTTATTTATTGCCTATTCCATTTAAAAGCAGAAGCACTCATGACTACACAAAGTGAATCATAGTATTTTTTTATTGTATGCTTAATTAAAAGAGATGATAACATGAAATTATCTCCATTTCTATGATTGAATACCTACCTATGATCTTGTATTGCCTGAGCCCTGTGCGTGGTGGTCAACTTCTTGCTTAGTGCAGAGAAGCAAGACTCGTCTCACACTTAGAAGAGTGATTATATTTTCAAATAATTAGGCATTGGTGACTGATAGCCTTCCCTTATGAAGCAACCATAATTTCTTCACTCACCTAACTGTTCCCCTGACTCAATACGATATTGACCTTGAAGCATTCACCAATGAGATCTCAGGAGTGAACATAAATTATTATCTACTTAAAATAATTAATAACTTCCTAATTAATACATTTAGGTCTTGGGTATTAGATTATATTGAAAACAGCAACAACATACAGCAACAATATAAACTAACATTTTTACATTGGCTATTGGGCATGGCCCCAACTCCCCCCTTCCACCCCAACCACAACTTCTTCCCTCTGAGGTCTTCCATTATCTTCCCCACGCATGAAGGATGAGTTTTTATATAGGCCAGGGATTGCATCACCAAGAAAAAGGAGCCACCATTACAAGTGCAGTGACAAGTGCAAACTAGAGCAAATCAATCCAAAAAATAGCTAAAGGAAACCTGTGTGGATTGGGAGAGAGGAAGTATCACTGAGTAGTAGAGATGAGACATATGCAATGCCATGGGGAAAAGTCAAAGCCTTTCATTCAAGAATGAATCATGAAACACAAGTGAAGACCTATATTTGGACATGATTTGACAAATATCTTGTTTTCAGTTTCTGAGAATCTTTATCATCCTTGGTGTCATCCTCTCAAGGCCTAGTTAAGTTTGGCCTAAAAAGTTGAATAAATGCTAGTGGCAGCAGGCAGTTTTTCTTCAGTAAGTGCTGCTTGCCAAATAGAGTGATCCCAATAATAAGGCTATGAACAATGCTTGGGAGGGTGATCCAAAATGTCATTTTTTGGAACCACGAGCTTCTCTGATTCCATATGAGAGAAGCAAGTGTAATCTTCATCAACCTTGGTGCTTTCCTCAGTTTACTGCATGCATTACACAGGTATGGACATGATTTGACAGCCTTTAAATATCTTCTGCCCCTCTCCAAAGTAGGGACCTGCCCACAATATGTGAATACTTAAGCAACTAGTGAGTTCAACCTTAATAAAAAAGATAATCGTTAAAATTCCAGCAAAATGCCTCCCACTCTGGAGCATCTTTCTTCCGGGTGCACTGATGATTTTATGAATTTATGTGATACCGAAAAAGGCAACTAAGGCTACATCATTAATGATGAGAAATTCTTCATTCTCCCTGCTAACTAATAAAATAGTAATTGAAATTCATTGATAAAATATGTTTTCGAGGGACTATGTTGAGACTTTGAGAAGCATTTTAGGCCATGAGATTTAAGCTTGGAGTAATTTGACACAATAACTAGCTCAGAAATTGTCTATTTCTGATACCTTTAAATAAATTTGGCGGTAATATCAGGGTTTTAAACTGCATGGAGTTTACTATATCTTCATCAAACACCATTTTTTTATTTTAATTCATACAGTAATTTTCTATTTTTAGTACTTTAATTAAACTAAAAAAAGTGATATTATGTTAGTATATCAAATAAATGCTCAGATATAATACAAAGCTATTTCTCAAGGTGATCCTGGATGAAATGATTTCGTCTGGCACACATATGTACTTTATACAACATTTATTATGGTGTATATATATTGTAATTTCAAGCCATTTGTGTTTGTGTCACTTGAATCCGATTGGTGTTCCAAAATCACTTTTTAGGCACCCTAGCCTAAATTATTTTTGTAATTCTGGCCATTTCTTAATCACCATAACTTGAGAATAGATACTGAAACTAAAGATGTTAAGTGGTGCATTTTTGAGAAAAAGCTTGCCTTTATACTTCTGACACATCAACATAGTCTTTCAAACCTAAGATTGGTAGACTGAAGCCCTCCAGTCTTCCGTTTCCCATGTTAATTCCTTTACTGCACAGTGGGTCTTCCTTATTACATCCTCTTTATTTGGTCTACACATTTTGTCCACCCTGGGATTCCTCGTAGGACTTTCTATTCAATTTTTTCTTTTTGATTACACTGCTGACAAATCCATTGTGTCCCACGGTGTGGTCGAACCATCTGGTTCTTCTTTTCCGTACAGTGCTCCATATGGTCTTTTCTTCTTCTGCTTGGTCTTCAGCAATCGTCTCCAACTCCAGGTTTTGGAGACCTCTACTCTTCTCTGCACCGTTTTTCGGATGGCCCATGTATCCGATCCATAGATTTCCATTCTCCATACAAATGCTTTGACCTAGTTCTTCCTTGCTTTTATTATTATCTTCTTAGAGCATAGCTGTTGTCTCTTCATCATAAACACCTTGGCTTGAGCTATTCTGCTCTGGAAATCTGTCAAGCTTCTTCCATCCCATGTCATGGTGCTTCAGAAGTAAGTGAATGATTTCACTAGGTACTCCTGATACAAATATTTGTAAATTCAACAGAATTTTCAATCCATAATTTTTCATAAAAAAGTATCATCAAACAAACACAAATCCCCAGAATTAATATATCAAAAGGTAAGAACTTTCTGTGGAGACACAAGCAAATGAGCACCTACCAGTGAGTGAAAACTGCTGAGAAATTTTTTTTGAGATGAATTCAATTAATTAGAAAAATGAAAAACTAATCGAGCTTTATCAAAATAAAAACCATTGGTTGAATGGGGAATTTGCATTGTGGATTTTTAAAAGTAGTCTATTGGTTAGAGTATGTTTTTGATGGACTTCACTGCTCAATGTCCACATAGCTAACTTGGAGGTTAAAAAAAATTAAAGTATAATTGACTTCACTCGCTTCCGGAAGGGTTCACCTGATAATTGCCATCATGGGTACCACATTTTCTTTTCATACCTGCGATCCAAGGTCCGAGAAAGCAGACTCGGCATCTGAGTCACTGCCATAAGTGAGAGCAGAGGGTGATTGTGGCAGGTCATGCTGTTGTTGAGGGCCTGCAGGGTGGTGCTGACATCCTCCATCATCATGGCCCCACAGCCATGAGGGCTTCATCTCAGTTATGATGTTCTGAAGGTCGACAATTACATCATGTAGCTCTGCAATCTCTCTGAAAAAGAATTCATTGCAGGGTTATATCCAGAAGAGAGATTCAAAAAATTTTAAATGAGAAAAATTATTTTAATTACTTCAAATAAAGAAAAAAATGAAATATGTAACTTATTTGGGTTACTTCAATGAGATACATACACACAAAAATGAATTGGTAGTGAAAATCAGATTCCAATTTATGCTTTTTGAATTAATGAACATACCAAACTCTATCATTTTACACCGAGCCTATTATTGGAAACTGACTGAAAATGGAAAATGACTTTGCAAAAAGGGTAATTTATTTTTATGTTATTCATTTTAGTAATGTATTGTGAAATATGTTAAAGTCTTTTCCTTTGAAAATTTATTCCTCTTCCTGCAACATGATTAGCATTTGGGGCTAAGTTTTAAAGAGAGATATATTTATTAAGTTCCTATGCTGGTACTAGGCACAAAACATTACTACAAAAATTAAACTATGAGATACGATCGCACATTAGCTTTCTTGAACCACTTTATGTTTTTTTTGCCTACACATAGGAAACAACAGGAAGAGGGATTACTTTAAGCATGGCCATCCTCGTGATGTCAATGTGAAAAAGTTTGAAGTAGGCGGACACACGAAATTGATCAGTAAGGGTGGCATGACTGCCCCACAATGGCGAAAAGGAGTTCATAGCGGTCACACGAATAGGAACGTGGAATCACTCATCCTGACTGACTTCTGAAGCTGGTTGACTTCAGCGTTCTCAAGGGCGAGACGGTCCGCCAAAGGCACGTCGAGGACTTCCGATTGATGGTGGGGGTGGTGCTGGTGGTTGAAGTGGTGATGGTGATGGTGGTGATGGTGGTGGTGGTGGTGGAAGAATCCGGAGCGTCCACCGCCGCCCCCTCCGCCGCTGCCGCTGCCCACGCCGGGGCAACTGCCCCCCGCCGCGCTCGCGCCACATGTCACGAATTCGTGCAGCCCCGTGTTGATGAACCCCACCGGGGCCGTGTGGAGGGCGAAGAGGCGCTGCAGACCCAGGGTGCGACGCATCTCCACCTCTGCTGGGGGAATATTAACAGTGAGACGAAGGAGGAGGAGAGACATTTGGCGAGAGAGCATTGAGATAAGACAAGGAATATTTTTCATAGCCCAAGACGGAGTTTGGAGGGTAAATCCAGCTACAGAACGAATATTACAATATCAATTCCTCAGAAATGGTATCAGTGACAGTATTTCCCATGTTCTTAATAAATTTCCTGGCATTTCTTCATAGGAAAAGTGGCGTCTATCCTAGTAAAAATTTCCAGCATAAACAAGGTTTCTCCTACATCAACCCCTTTCCCTTCCATTCCTTTCTACCCTCCCCCCTTCTCCATTTAAAGATGCATTAATATACCCGACTTCAGATACTATTATGTTGCCTTATATTTTTCTGCATAGCGAAACCAAGGTCACAGTAAATCAATTGAAAAAGTGGAAATTTGTTCGCGCTGATTTTTGCATGCCTTAAAAATAAATGTAACAATATTTTACTTCCATTGCTTTATCCTAACATGTGTTAACCCTAAGCTAAGTTAAAAGAAATGGAAAGAGTGCACAGAAGATCCGCGAGATTTGTGAAAAACTGCTATGACAAGAAGGCTAGTCCAACAGGGTTATTGGTATGCTTAGGATGGGAGTCTATGGGAGACGCGAAGAGCGCAAGCGAAGCTTCTGCTTTTAGATAGACACATGTCGCTTGAAATATGCTTCAGGTACAAAGAGTCAAATTATATTGGAAGGTCGGGTTACCTGGGCAAAATGAGATAAATTGATGTTGTCACTGATGGGTTTTAGAATTCTTTCTTTCCTTGAACCATTCGTGACCACAATAACACTATTAATATGACACAATAAGCAAATATTAATTCGTCTTATATAATTCCATAATGAAAGGTTACTAGGAAAGGTTGGTGTCCCAAACACCCCCTGCCACACGCATTTCATGTGGCTTACAGGGTACCTCATAAATGCAGATGTAAGCTTTCTGCCACCTTTCATGGAATACTACCCTGACTTGCGGGGATGGCTTGCGCGTTTCAATAACCCCTAGAGGTGTACTGGCAAGGGTAATAATGATTTTTGCTAGTAGTATCACCCATACCAGATAAGTAAGTGAAAGGCCAAACGAAAGGTGGTTCACGCAGCGTCCGGGCCTCATCGAGGCGACTGCAAAGACGTCTGATCACAGAGGGAAGGCCATTGATGAGTCAAGGTCAAGGCCAAGTACATAGGCCACTCTGTAAAAATTATTGGGGTGGAAAATGGAAAAAAGACCTCAATAATTTTTCCCACGAACAAAATGGACGGCGACAAATGGGTGGTGGACCCTTACACTACAGGAGTCAGCCCACTGGGGAGGGTGTCGTGCCTGGAAGGGGGCGAGGCAAAACCTCCGTGGTTGCCTCCACTCGAAATCCTTCGATAAACGAGTTTACAATATTGGAAAAGAATACACAGAAAGGACTTAAACTGTTGGAATAGAGGGCAGAAATTTAAGGACGGGAAAGATAGAACCATCAAAAGAGAAATGGAGAAAGGAACTACAGGTACGTGAGGATTGCACGAGGTAAGGTGTAGAGACAGCGAAGATTATTAGAGAGATAGCTAAAGAGTAACTTACGGTGATAAGGAGGAGAGAGAAAGTGAAGTAGCCATGGCAAAAAATATAAAACGGGAGAAGGGTAGTGAATGTAGAGTGGGTGAGGGATAGGATTTCATTGATAGAGATAAAAGCAAACACGACCAATTGAGTGGTAAATCAGGTTAGCATGCCGAGAGGTAGTTACGGTAGGAATAAGTTGACAGTGTGTACAATCAATTGTAGAAATTGTTGGGACCATGCCAGGATGGAAACACCTAGCATTTGAGGGGGACTATAACGCAGTGGAAGGCGAAGGGAGAGAGAGGAAGGAGGCAGAAAAGTGGGTTTGGTTTAGGAATAATGAACAAAAAATGAAAGAAAGCATTCGATTTTTGCTAGAGAAAGTTTAATAAAAACACCTATTTAGAAAACCCATTTCAAACGAAAACACATACACATGTGCCATCAAAGACATAGGTGCAATTGGAAAATTCTAAGAGAAACAGGACGAGATCAGTTACATTATATTGCTGTTAGGCACAGTTTTAGGAACCGTAGACTCTCGTATAGCTTTAAGGGGTCAGATTCGGATTCGAACCATAATTTAGCTATCATAAAATGAAATTTAAAATTCAAAAAGAATTGGAAGGGATGGGAGAGGGTCCCAAGAGGGCCCAAGGGGCCCGATTTAACAAACAGTTCAGAATGCTAGTTAGTGAACATAAACATGCTAACCGTAGTGACACCATCATTGAGTTAACTTTCACTTTAACGGTCGGTTCAAATCAACTAGCAATTATGAAACTGATTTTTGGCATTAACCGGGGGTTAAAGTCAACCATTAGTGTAACGAGACATAATGGAACCGGGCTTTGGTGAGGCGAAAGGAAGGAGAAAGGTAGGTGGACCTTAAAAACGGGAAAGATAGAGCTACAAGGGATGGGTTACACGAAAAGACCTAAGAAGTCATAGATCACAGGGTATATTAACGAAAGGATGGAAAAGAGAACGAAATAGAAGAGTGTTAACATATAATTTGGGAGAAGAATGTATGCACAGATATAGAAACCGATAGGGACAATGATACCTGGTGGTAAGAGCGGATCGAGAATATGAAGACGATTTAGAGGGGAAAAGTAACAGAGCTTCATAAGAAGGAAGGGACATTTTAAGAATGTAGCAAAGGAAAAACACCGACAACACGAGATAACTTAGTAAAGTGCTTGATGGTGCCACCAGAGAAGGTGGAAATAATCGCGGAGGAACTTTGTGGCAAAGTGATTAGGCCAACCAGCTTGGATTAGAAAGGAATGCGATGTGGATGAGGATAGATTGGATTAAAAAAAATTATAGACAGCAAGATAGAATGAGCGCTTCGGGAAATAATGTTCAACAAGGAATAAGGTAAGCAGTATTTTTTATTCGTTTTTCCTTGAGTTATTTTTCTCATATCCTCGCACAATTACAAAAAAGCCTATGGAAAAATGACAGTCCTAGGATCAGAAAACAGTTGTGTACAGTATTGTGTGCAGTGACTGAAAATCCATCCCATTTAAATTAAGCACAGTAAAAGTATTTTGATCATTTGCCCGAGAATCGAAAAGACCCAATTGAAACTGTAGTTCCAGGGTCGTTCAACATGATAAGAAACAAGGACACTGAGGATGCTGCGTAAGGTGGGGTAAACTCACCACTCGCGACCGCCTGTGTAGTGTTTGAGAGTAACTGTCGCCCCCTTTCCAATGCTCGATGGTGCAATCCAAAGTCTAATCAGATATGAAAAAATAGTAGTTATCTCGTAGCAGAGTTTTATTCTGGTTTTATTATATTTGACTCTCTAATGATGTCCTTGTTGCTGCAATAGCTAAAGCTTTGCGAGTTTCCTTCCCCTCTCTAAACCAAAAATGAGCTTCTCCAAAGTAGTTGTTTGCGCAATTAAACTTCTAGTTATATAGTTCCCCCTTAATGCCGCCGCTTCAGTTGTTTGATCCAACTAATTGATCTTCATCATTTTCCCGTAACACCACATCTCCAATAACTGCAATCTCCTTTTTCAATAAAGCCGGTAAATAGTTATCGCTTCCTTTTTTAGGAATTCAGGTACCCAGTTATTTGAAAAGCACAGGCCACGTTTGACGAGTCATGCAAAACATTTTGCACTATCGTCCTTTTCTCACGTTCGATCAATAAAATAGCGACCGACAGAGATGGTCGGCACTCTTGGGTGACAATTGCTATCCAAATAATACATATATATATAT
>LYUA01000910.1:351734-368023 GCA_002093875.1 Calopteryx splendens | reverse complement strand
ATATATATATATATATATATATATATACACAGAAATAAACAGGAATGAAGCATATGACGGCGTACTCCAAACGCCGTTACGTTGGCACGTGCCGTGTAATTCAAGTCTACCTCTCGTGAATTTCTCTTCTGGTGCTCGCGTCAACAAAGGGATTCACACCAGTCCGACGAAGGCCGGCTTCAAATACAAACACTGCCGTGATGTAAACTGGTGGATTTTGACGGTCAACACAAATATGGGGTACTATAGTCGCTGGAGGTAAGATCCAGAACTGCTGATAAGTTTGACATCTCTTAAAATAGTAGCTTTTGAGGGGGTAGAATTTAAAATCGCTTGTTCCCGTATTTTCACCATATGCTTTCGAAATATTATTATTACAGCAAATAAACTATACTGTAGACTTAAGAGCTAAATACTCTATCCTCTGGAAGATAAATAGAAAAATGTAAATAATCACTTTTGTGACAGCGTTCAATTTTGCTCAAATGATTTTCCATCTAATGAAAAAATATATATTGTATAAAAACAGTTTAAGCTATTATCTATGCAGTTAAGGGATACATTAATTATGTGATTGAAAATATGAAACATTTTTTCTTCGAAGTACATTTGATTAGCAATAAATATAAGCGTTTAACTTATAGTCATAAGCCTATTGAAATCAGTTAAACAAACATATGTACAAAAGTGGTCATTTTCATACGTAATGGATATTATTAACATGGAGCATCCAAAAATGTTTATTTTTGACTTAACAAGTACTCCGGACCAATGGTTACCAAAATATTGGATTGATTTATCTTTTGAGTTTTATTTTCATCTCTCCCCGTATCCCTCCTTCCATTCTTACCACACATACCCCTCTATTCCCTCCCCGCCGAAACTCTTTCAGAAAATAAAAATGGCCGATATCTATTTTCGGCCATGTTTAATTCAACTTCATAATAAAATGTGATTTTTATCATACAATAGTCTAGTTATTAAATTTTCCCCCTTTTTTGCTGCAGGATGATTTTTTCGTGAAATCACTCCTGTCATTTTTTCCGCTAAATATTGCAACCGTTATAATTGTTGTGGTATTAAGTGATAAAAAAATGATGAAGGCCCATTGCAGCAGGTGCTTGGGGAAAAAAGATGTCATCATTTTATTATTCGTGCTATATAGTATTAATATCACATTTTTGGGATTAAAACCTAATAGGGATAACAGGGATACATAAATATAACTTTCTAAAGCAGTAATAAAAACTGAGAGTGCGAAAAATGAGCCTAAAGATATTATTCGAAGGTTTAGATATATGCATGAATATCATAAAAATTGCAATTTGGTTTGCTAGAGAAGGAATTTTAATATTGAAGTAGAGATATGTAATGCAACTAGAATTGTATATACGCTTATAAGTAAAAAAAAATCACATCTGTAGTCCTGACGTAACACACACAATTACAAATAGTGAGGACCTCGGAAATGGTCAATTCAATGTGAGTGAGATATTTAAAAAAAGTACCCACCAGTTCTCGAATTTGTAAAAAAGTTAAAAAATAATTTTAGATGCAAATATGGTTCCATTTATACACTGACTTCGAAAGATATTAAAGCAAAGCTTCAGCCGCATCATTATTTCATATAGAACGAGTCTAAATTGTCTTATTCTTTCAATTTTTTTGAAAACTTACACAATAAATATGATGTGTAGCTAAAGAATATAAGAATACCATTTTCATACGTTTTTCATTTCATAAATTCAGCTAGTTTTCCTAAGACGATACATAAGGGAAGCGCAAGAAAATATGTAATGCCAAGGGGAGACGTCAATAAAAAATGATAAGTTATCAGTGCTTAATAAAAGCTCCTCACATAAATATTTTTTTAGAAAAATGATAAACAAATATTTATATTTTTTTAATTACCCTTCTCGTTCGATAAGATCAATTTCGAAAGGCGGGACCGAAAGGTTCTTTGATGCCGAACCCGCCTCACACTCAACCGAAGTATTTAAAAAGAAGGTCCAACATAAGTTTTGTACAATCAAACCATATATTTTTTCCTTCAACTGTATCACATAATTTCCTACTCTATATAATGGAGTATTGGAGATCCACGGGCCCAAATTAAATGCTATTTTCCCCAGCGCAGGAATGTTAATTTCCTGAGGACATAAACCTGCTATTCCTTCCATAAATAAATAAAAATATTTAAGGTGCTCATTAGTGTAATTTGTCGAATAAAAATTTCACTCAGCTCCGCTGGAGATAATTGGCGACCGTTCTATTTCCAGGAGGGTCGAAGAAATTACTACTGAGACACACAGAAGGCTGGCGCTTTATACACCGAGCTACGAGTGTAGTCCCATTAAGTGCTTCCGCTCGTTTCCTATAACACGATCGATGTTCTGAGTGAATCAGAGTTCCTTCGTGTTCCCACCACTGGCATGTTTTATTAATGAAATACAATTTTAACATTTGGGACTCGGGTTGTACCGGCATAGCTGGAGCTGGCAATTAATCATCGGCATTTTTTCCTCTGCTTTTCTTGCTTGTCACGCAAAAAGGACGTCGAGTGGCACGAATAGTTCTAATACTGTAAATCGATTCATAAATTGACACGGTGTCCGTGCTAGAATACCAAGCTGTTATCTACTAAAACAAGATGGTATTTAAAGTTAGCATTGTCTAACACAAACTAGAATAAAATAATCCAACGCCAAATAATTATCTAACACCTAAACGATTTATAAGATACAAGGAAAAAAATAAACTGAAAACAGCATACATGGCTATGAATCACATATATCCTAAAGACTAACCAGTTCTAATGGTTATATAATTATCCTGATGGTAAAAAAAGCTAAATCCATTCAGTTCCTAAGACATGATATTACTTTTCGATTATTCCCTAAGTGCATTTGATAGAAAAGGATTAATTATTTTCATGATAACTACCCATATGGATGGTAGTTCGAGTGCATTCGAGTGAATGACACAAAAGAATTTACATCCGTCCATTCACCTTTTCCTTTATGTTTAGAGAAAAATCAATGTAACCAACAAGATGGTTTAACTCTGATAAGGTAAAACAACCATAGCTTAACTAATGGTGCGAAATACAGTTTAAACTTAGTTTAAAATATAGTAAAATAATCATGAAATCAGTATAAACTATAAATTCATTATGAAAGCTGTAAACGGATTTTTAAAAGCTGCTGTCCTCAACGTATTCAGCTTCCCAAAGTATTGCGTACTGCCAACTGGTTGAAACAAGCTTTGAGGGATAACTTTGTCGTCAAAAGGAAAATATATAGTAGGATGTGACAGTAAAAATTCAATAAAAGTATTTACCAATTGTAGATACAAACCACCTTAATAATCCGGTTCAATGCAACTTCAAACATATAGTCTTCATAATCAGTTATGCCTTGTCTTTAGGGAGTAGAAAAATTGACTATGTCTCGTGTATTTTAACTCGCGTAAATATTTGCACATAGTAAACATTCGGAGAAAAATTAAATAAAATAACATAAGGATCATTTATCAATTAAATAGGTATTACGGCGATTTCCGTAGAACCAGAGAGTAAAATTGTTCGTAAGATAAAATACGAAAGGGTATCAAAGTCGAAACGTTCAGAGTTTGTGCGAGTACAAAGTCACCGTATACTCTATAAGGGTCGTCGACTCAGGAGGCTTAGGTCCGAGATCAAATAATTTCCGATCTTTTTCTATAACAAGACTATTTAAAACTGTTTTCCGTCCTGTAAATAAAAGTAAGAGACTTTTATCACAAACTTTGGACACAAATAAATTGTTTAAGTATCGTCTCTCACTGAGCTGACTCAAAAAAAATTACCTCATTGAAAATATGGAATACAAATAACGCTATTACAATATTTTCAAAACATATTTCCTAGAAATAATTGCTGTTCGACGACAACGCCAATTAATACGCGAGAACTCAACTGCCATTACCGGACAATGGTTTTCCCTATGAGCGTGATCGTTATATATATGTATATATATATATATATATTTATTTATTTACTCTATAGTAGAACACATCCCTCAACAACATCAAATATTTGCATGCTTTATTATTAATAATATGAAATATTCAGTGTTAAAATGAAAAATATTCACTAAATTTTATCAAATTGTGGAACTAAATTGTATTTTTTACACCAAATAATCCTTCTTAGATGACATAGTGGAAGCTATATTTTAATTATTTTTGTAACAAGGTTCGCTGAAGTAATAGAAACTCATACTTTCATTAATTTAATTAGCAATACAGGAGGGAACAGAGAAGAAACAGGAACTAGGACGTAAATAATTCACTATGGGGTACAAGTTAAAGGAAAGGATATTATTATTATTTTGCGCCCGGAATTGCATACTCTAGGTCTTTATTATGAAAAGAAACTTCAAAGTATAGGCATATTCAAGATAAAAGAGTACGAATCATGGCATTCTAACCATAAAACAATAATACAAAGGGGGGATTAATGAAAGACGCGTAATTATTTGGTGGTAATTACCTTAGCTTACTACCCTTTACTTTCCAAGTTTCCAATTATCCCTTTGTGAATTTGAAGTTGATATTGAAAGCTAAAACATGAGAGTATTTCTAAAGGTAAAAGGGAAAAAGAATTAGACACATCCACCTTATTAAAGCCAAGCGTAATACAAGCAGGATTAAAAAAATTATTTAAGGTGATCTTGCTGTGCTAGGCCTTTCGGCGAAAGTAATGTACAAAAGAGTGCACCGTGGTCGGGGAAATGGAATTCAGTCCTTTAATCTCCACAGCACGGCATTTTGAAGTGGAATATTTTCGCGGAATTAAAAAATAATACACGCATGTTTTCTATGACAAAAACCGTAATTCTGAGCTTTGCATTTTTTAAATTACCATACAAACAATCAATTTCCCCACTGCAGGGGGATTAGAGGCATTTTTTTCTCAGATATGGAATTGTTCCAGTGGCCAAGAAATTTCTGAGAAAATTTCGTTTAGGGCTCGTCGAATATAAAGCAGCCCTTTTTCTTCCGGAAACATTAATCCGTAAAAGTCACAGTATCTGGATAACGTACTTCCAGGGCAGCATATAAGTGAGAAATAGCAATTTAAAAAATGAAAGAGCTGTGAATAATCAGGAAAAAGTTTTTAGCAAATTTTAAATCTTGCACCTACACATAAAAAAGGCATTCCTTTCACACCGTAGTAGTAATAAAGGTGCAACAAAATTCCATCAAATTGATTCTAAATTTAAACATTTATACGAGTGATATCGTACTTTTGTATTGTCTAGTATATTATATAACTAAGCATTACAATAAAAAATACTCTATACATTACTGATTATAGTCGAATAATGAGTGGTTCACTACCACGACCATTGTATCTAACATTACAGTGGTTATTTATCATAGAAGAAAATGTCAATTTTTTGCGTAGGGAGGAAGGACCCCGCTTCAATAATAATAATCCTCTGGCGTCGCCATTCCTTGCCTCTCAATGTAGGCCGCAGCGATGTACTACGATTGTGGTATTATAAAAAAAATGCTTAATTGTAACTTTTAAAAATAAAAGCCCCATTTCAAATTCATTAGAAAATGATATTGTAGATTTTTTGACCCAATTGTCAATATTTTATGAAATTAAGCGACAGAATTTAGGGTATTTAAATAAAAAAATCAACGCTTCATTCACTAAAAATTCATCCGAATGAGTAATTAGAACTATCATTTCGTCGAATGAAACAAGGCATTAAAGAAGTAAATCGAGTGGATAGAAGGTAAAGAAAATTATTTTACACCAAGCACCGCCTCAGTTAACGGCAGCTTTAAAGATATCCCTCAGTATATATTTTAGCGTAAGCTTCAATGTCTTCTCGATAGTCGAAAAAGGTTTATTGAGAAATACACGATGGAGCGAATGCATTACGATGCTGTGTGTTGATAATTTCACTCAAACTACGGGGAAAATGAAAACGCAGTTTTTCAAATTCAAGCGGCGATTTCTCTTTCCTCCATCTGATTCTTTTTAAAGATACTTAATAGTGTCAAATGTGAGGCATTTCCTTTCCTCACTGAGTACCTTCTTCATGTAGCTACTCATTTATAATTGTTTTGGAATTTGAACACTTTTTAGTAGAAATTAAAAACGTTCACCATTTCGCACCACACTGACCCAAGAAAGAACACAACGAATAAGCTCTCTTCTCTTCCTTATAGGTGGATATTATAATGATAATAATTTCTTATGGGTTGATAAATTATGATTAAATTTAATTAGTTTAACTGAGGTTAACTAAAGTTAAGAGGTAAGGTTGAAGGGTTATTTAAGATCATAGAAATAATCATAGGGCTTAAAATTTTCATTTTAAAATAAATTTAAAACTTTTTGTTGTTAAGAAAAATAATTCTAAAATAATAAGAGGTCACAATTTCTGAGACAGCTTCAAGAGCTTGGTGGGGTAACGCCCTTGTCTGCTAATTCACGGATTCGCAGGTTCGATTCTTGCCCAGGTGGGTATTCCTCCACCTATAAATTGGGAGCTAATGATTGTTGCCCTTTGCTGAATATAATCCAACTTATAAGAAGAAAGTTGGTCGTCCTTGGATTATTACATAATCCATATTTTCACCTGAGATTTCGGTTTTCATATACCTATTGCACAGGCATCTTGGTTATCTATTTGTGACGAGATGAGTATCCAAATCACACAGATTTACGCAGCACCTAACATCCCACACGTGAGAACAATCCTTGGATGGGGAATGCCGCCGCTGCCGCCGCATTCTTTTAGCCCACGTGCTACAGCGGCGCACGCGGCGGCGGGAATCCTCATTTCTCACCGGAGAGGCTCGGAGCGAGAAATTTCCCTCCCTCCTTCTGATCTCCCCTCTCACCCTCCTCATCTCTGGGGGTGGGGAAGCCAGGGGGGGAGTTAGCTCCCCGCCACATGCCACCGAGTATTTCCTCCCCCCCCACACACCTCTCCACACCCGACATCGGATCCCCCCAATAACTTCCACCCCGCTATACGAACGCACATGCCTCGTGGGCCTCTTTTAATTTCCCTCCTCTGCTCGCATACCTTCCCCCCTCCCATCCCTCCCTTCAGTCTTCCTCCCCTGAGCTCCCCCTTGCGCCCACGGAGGAGTACAACTCCCTCCCTCCCTCCCTCTCTCTCTCTCACCGTCGCAACGCGGGCGCTGGGATGTCGAAGTGCAGCTTTGTTTTGCGAAACTGGGGTCATCCCTGTTTTTTTATAGGCGATGACAATCTCGGTGGACTCCATGTCAAACGCATTCCGATGGCTCATGCCCCAGCACTTTTCGCACCTATCTTATCACAAAATCTTCCTTATCTCTTGGAAGCATGCGAATGCCTCTTGTTCGCTTCCTCGTCTACACCAAGCGAGCTACTTTTTTCAGTGAAATTTGGTGGTTATCATCGTACTCACTCTAGTAGTGGACTGAGAACGCTTTGCTTCAAATTTCAAATATATTAACATTTTTGGTCAAATGTCGAGGGTAAAAAAGTTACAAAATAAATAAATTATATTTAGAATATTTTAATTATTTTGATCTCTTTTTATGTAGTGGGATAGTTTGCTTTTACTTTGTATTGTTTTTTTTTATATTACCAGTTAAGAGTATGGAAGACGCGGTATCAGTGGAATATACGTTACAAATTTAATTGTGCTTTTTAATATGACAATCTTATCCTTTAAAATGTAGAAGGCAGTTTTTAATTGATGTGCGATGGCTGAGTAATTCCCTGACACGAGTCAGCAGTGCCTCATCAACGTATCTATGCAACGCCTAATGCCTACTGGAGCACATTCCATCCGTCACCCACTGCCTTCGAGAAGCCGTTACCCCCAAATATTGTAATCGCCATAATTTCCTCTGTAATAAATAATTAACCCAGAAATAAAATTATATGAATACGGTTTTATAAATGTAGATTTATTTTACCGATAATTATAGCTTAAAAAACGGGAAAAGTTTGAGAAAAAAAATAAAAAAATATCAAAATTGGTATTTTATAGTAAACCGCAGTCGTTTACTTAAATTCAAATGGATGTAACACATAAATAACATTAAATGACCTCTAAAAGTAATATATATTTAAAAATATTTACATAGTGATTTAGTCTTGACACCTCGAACATGGCAATGATTGGGGGTGGGAGCAAATTAGGATATATTGTTAAAAAGCTAGCCGGTAATTACTTTTTATTATGAATACGGTCATATATTAACCAAATTTCACAGAGGAAAGTGCATCAGTTGGTGTGGAATGACCCTATGTCACGATAAGTGTCTCATGCTCTTCAAAAGTTAGCGTGAGACAGTTTAGTTTTTGTGCCTCACGTAACCAACCATAAGGAATTCCTTTTCTTTTTCGGATTATTATTTATTCTGCTGGCATGCACCGTCCAGATTCCCATGAAGAAACTCATGAATTGGCTCGGCATCTCAGGTATAACTTTGTCAGTATGGTATAAATAATTGAAATAACTTGAAAAAATGTAATGTCCCAATCAATAAAAAAATGCGTTAATTTTTTTCTAATGAACCGGACGCTAAGTATTTCATTATCTCCTTATTTTTCCTATTTCAACGAAACGTAATAAGTAAATGACATGGATTCTGCAGAGTATCCACTAAAATTTATTTCACAATTATTTACGCCTTGAATCTAGATGTGGCCAAAAGAATACCCGGAAGAAAACTCTTCTAATGCCACAATGCCTTCAAATAAAAATTTCATTTAAGCATGGTTTTACTCATATTTTGATGCTAGTACCTAGTTCCGAAACTGAATATGAATATAAATTTGATTTCAAGTGTCGTTCCAATATTAAACTTTTTTCATCAATGCATAATTATATTGATGTAAAATACAATATTTTTATTACTTACTGCAGAATACCTTTAAATTTCTAAACAGCGTTAGTTACGTGGAATATTGAAAAATACGCTATCCAATCATTTACAAGATAAATTCATTGCGATGAAGCCCATATTTTACTCTTACCATTTCCTTCCATTTTAAGCGTCTTGATTATTTAAAAAAAATAAGGCTAATGACGCGAGAGTGAAATTTGCTATACAAGGAGGCTTGATTACGGTTTCTAATCCGGTGAATGTTTTGATTTGTCATGAATATTAAATAACGGACTCCCATGGTATGCAGTAATGTGACTTTTCTTCCCGCCGGCAGGACAAATTTACACGCAAATTAGCCAGGAATATTAATGCGCCCGCTTCCCAAGGCAAGGGAAAGGCATCTACATCACTCACAGCCAGGCTCTCATCACGTTCCACGAACTTGATTCAGTTCTCGAACTCCACGGAACCCTCCTCGATTTCCAAATCCCTCTCAACAACTCTATATCCAGCGTGTATATGCGCATACTGTTTCCTTTCCCGTTTTCTCGTGTAAATCAAGAGGGAATACGAAATTCGAATGACATTGTATGGAGAATGAAAGAAGAAAGAGTCGCTTCCACAGAAATGAAAAATTATAAGGAATTGAGATTATTAAAAAGTGGCCAGAAAGTGGGAGAAATGAATAATTCAGCGATAATTATGAGAGCGAAAGGATTTCCATCATGCAAGCGGCCATACAATAGTACCATCGATATTTATTATATTCCTATCCACCAAAGAAGGGAATTCATCTTGAGTTTCTGAATGCGAGTGTTTATTGCTGAGTAGTTGAAAGATGTGTTACATTCAGCTTTATTTAAATAAAATGTCTCATTATTAATTTATAATCCAAGGATAAGGGTCAATATTTTTTTTACCCTTACCCATGTGTATTTTTTGGTGTCACATTTTACGTGGTGGTTCTATTATGACACGCTTAGAGTTTCCGACCAGAAAATGCTTTAATCACAACTAGTTTCTATGATTTTACATCATTTTAAGTTATATTCATTCCACACTAAAACTTGCATTACTTTAAAGAGCTTATCCACAGCAAGTCATACGAGTTTGTTTTTCTAGATGATATGCAAATAACACGTATTTTCAAAGAGCTTACATGCCTGAAGAGAAAAGAAACGGATGTAATCAATTGGTCAGATAAAGACTGAAAAGAATCTAGGTAGACGGATTCAGTTTTTTAATTTACAGACTGTTTGGTATATATACGTGGGTAGGTAGCTGTAAAATACTAGCCAAATGTTGGAAGTTAGAGAAAAATTAAGAGGTAGAATTGAACAATGATGATAATGGCAGCGGAATTAGTCAAGTCCCACATACCATACGGAGGAAGTTGAGCCCCTGAGTGCGTAACAATATTGCAGAGATTCTCACCCCGTCTATTGAAAAGGTCGAACAAGTGGAAGTTTAATGCCGAAAATAAAAACATGGAACCATCACTACTCAAGTAAGATACGAACAACATCTTTTTAGGGTTACGTAATTAATTTTAAAATTTTCTCTGAATTGAATATATTCACATTCTTCTCTTTGCCTCGACGACGACTAGCTGCCGAAGATTTGCCAAGCAAGCGTGTTTCCTTTATTTTGTAGGTGTTCCTGTCTCGCCTTCACCTATCCTCAAGGCACTGTTTATCGCCGAATGACTTCTTCCACGATCTGAAGATTAAAGGTCTGTTTTGTGAAAAATTCACTTACGCATGAGCAGTTTCAGTTTTCAAATAAAAGCGTAATAATATACATTTTTTCATCGATTTATAATCAGAGAATATTTTTAATATAGGCTATTAAATACTATAATTTTTTAAATCGCTACTTGATAATTTAAAAAAAGATAAAAATACCAGTAGCCTTGATCTCGCGTCGTTAATTTGGCAACACTGCGAATCACTGGTTGAGGGTTAAATTAACTACGAGCTTGGACACAGATTCCCTTTGGAAAAGTACATACATGGTAAACGCATGAACGGAAGTATTGACTAATACATTCAAATTCCTCAAGAGATGACTGCACATTGATTAAGAGTCAAAGCGTATTATTTTGTATTTATCTCAAGGTCAATCCATTCAACTTAACGTTTTCCTCATTATTGGCACAGAACAAATTCAAATTACGTGTCACAGGCACTGATACTCTCGAAAAAAATCGTCTAATGACTAGTGCACTCTCCTTATTCTACTTTCTTTGGATATAGAAACTGACTCGCAGAGCACTAAACATTTCAATGCCCTCGAATGTACCTCCGAATCACTCATGGCAACGATATCATATCCTTCCAATTCGACGGCGCAAGGTCTTTGAAACTGTGAAGTTTGACATAAGAAAGACTCGTCCACCTATCGATCTCAACTTGAGGGTTCATCCAGTTAAAGGAAACCAGGCCAAATGTGAACCGTCGAGAAAGTAATAAATGTATATACTTAGTAAGTGAGGGAGCGGGGTTGAGGAGAAATTAATGAGAGGATTTCCACTTGAATAGAAGGCCACCCCCCAGAACTGTGAAGGAAGAAAGACAGATGGGAATATGATAAGCCGTAGCGATTAAGTACATGGATATGAGAGAGGTGCCAGCATAATTAGATGCGTGGCAGAGGGAAGAAAGGTGAAGGGGGGGGGGCGGGGGTGTTTGAGAAGGGTGGTAGATGATGGGGGAGGGAAACTTGCTAGGGAGGAAGTTTGCCGGCGCGGTTCCAACAATCTCTCGCAGAGCCCTTTAATCCGAGGGTAAATCGTTAATTTGATTGGCGCTAACAAATCACTTAAGTTCACCGAGGTGACACGGCATGACGACCCAAGTCTGGAAGATCCCCAAAGCAGTCAGCGGGTTATCGATGTGTTTTCGTTTGGCGGTGTTATCCCTTCGCACCCCATTCCTTTGCCTCTCCAGGGTGGAATTCCCCACAGAAAAAAATAAGAAAGAAAATAATGGTGATTCCCAAGTAGTCCATCCGTGGCAATGGGCCTATAGCGCTCGAGGAAATGAGAGAGCCAACGTGAATTTAATTTCAACCGATCGATCAACAAGATAGCTCGGCGTTTAAAAGGTCGCCGGCGGCCCGCGTGAGGGGTTGGGACGCCGCCGTTAAGACTCATTTTCGTCTAACAAGGCCCCACGCATTTTTTTTCATCTCGAGGATTTAATCGGACGACTTTCTCCGTTGTATTTCATTCCTAATCCAGACTTGGGCTAGAATTCTGGAAAGGTAAAGTGACATCGAAAGTGCTCGAATCCGGACAAGCTATTGAAACAAAACATTTCTTTGAGTTATACCGTTTTGAGCACACCTCTATAGGCGAAAGAATCCATAAGTAATTGAAGAACTGGAGTCTACGCCTTAGGCCTTCATTTAAGAACAGTCATCATCCTTCGTTACATCATTTTCAAATACTATATTCTTTGCCTTCCCTTTTCCCTTAACCTCTCCCTTGATTTGTATCTGTAATATAGGTCGCACTGCTTTAAGATACATAAAGCTAATTTCGGTACATTTTAGACATTTATTTGGTACTTTAGTATTGAATTAATTATAACTCCTATCTGTTAACGCTCCATAGGCAATCTGCATACCTCTGCAATGTTGACGTGTGTTTAAGTAGATGATAAGTCTTCCAAAACTGTGGAATACAATTCATTTGGGGATTTAAATTATTTATTTAAAATTATTTATTTAAAATTATTTACATTTTAATACATAATTCAATCGAGCAATCATAGAAAATGAACAATGAAATATGCATACAATCAATTAAAAATACACGCTTAATCTTTCCTCGTGGAAATAATGGTTAACTCAATGCATTGAAAGTCAAAATATCCATGACGCTTTTAAGGACATTGGGGACTGCTGGATGTTAAGGAGCTGTTAGTTAGTTAGGCGCAATACTTTATAAAAATAAGGTTTGAAAACACACGAGTAAGGCAAAGTAGGTTCCATTATGGCCGAAAAACTGTGGAGCAAAACAGGAGGTGAGTTAACTGGACTATTTTAATTGTCAAAGAGACTTCATTCACTGGAGTTACTCACTTTTCCTCAAAAAAACGCATATTATTTTGAAAAAAACTTTGTCCTCTGTTTAAAGTGAATTTCAGTTAAAAAATAATTTTTTAATTCTTCTTAAAATATCACCATTCCAGAGCATTCAGCCCCTCAGTAAATTAATAATGCTCCTTATGCCAACACATTGCGGGTCCTCTAAAATAATTTCACATAATTTAAATTTAAATTTCAGCCCTTGACTCTCAATGATTACCATTTTAAATAATTTACTGAATATAATGGATCAGTAAGGTCACACACCATCAATAAGTAAGGCCTACTTTTCCTTTGGAGTCAGATAGAAACATGAAACGAATACGACGATTGATTGATTGACGCTGAAACAATTTTCGCTGGAAAATTTTATGAACTACTGCTATTACGCTGAAAGTTTTTGAACATGAAAACTTATTATCGCAAATACATTTTATTAATTCATAATACAAATAAATTAGTGTCACAAAGAAGCATCAACAAAAAAGCCATTTTGATTAATTACAATGAACTACATTACGGTTTTTTAACTGAAAAACCAAAATAATAAAAAATTGAATTGATAAAGATATGAAGATTTTAATCCCATGCGATTATAATTCCACAAAGAGCTCATCAGGATAAACTGCTGCTTACATAAACCTACGCCCTTAAATACGGCCCTCGGCCTTACGACCTGAAGCCCTCGATATAGGCTGCGTCTGACTTAATCTCACTCAGTCGCAGATGCATCTAAGTGTATTACTATCTGTTGGCCCAAGAGTTAAAATTTTTTCAGTGGGTTGCTATTAATGTTATTTACTGTTGGACAAATAGATAATTCGAAAAAATCGGCCTTATTTCTAAATCATAAAAGATTATCAACCCAATATGAATATCATTTGATATGAAGCGTATTTTACGATTTTAAAATGAGATATTACAATCTATGGCTTTAAGAATTAGGCTTTGTTAAGGCTAAAATACCAGATTTTATTTTATTTTCCACCTTTTATCAGATGATGGCATATAAATGTTTTTAAAAGTTATAAAATGCAAAATAATATGCTCTGAAGAGTATTTTTGTGTTTTTAACGACTTTTAAGTATTATCACCATCCATAAGGTTGTTGCTCCCATCGTGAGTAATAATTCTTATTCATAAAATTAGGAGAAATGGAGGTGGAGGAGCATAAGCTACGAAAATTGGCCATAGTGTAAACTCAGGAAATATTTTCTTTCCAATCATAAAAGCATTGAAATGAGGAACTCGGAGCAGCAAATTTTAACTCAGTTACTTTAACATAAAATAAAATCGGGAAAAGGCTGTGCAACTTGAAATAAAATACAAATAAGGGATTGAATTCTCTTTTTCTAATCATAGTTCATTGAGCATAGATAAAAAATATAAAAAAATATTGAAACACGATCTTTTTGAAGATAACCATATTCTCAAAAACCTTTTCTCGTATTATTATCTCGTACTCGTGCAATGCAGATTTCGAGATCCTCAGTACGCTCATAAGTGAGTATTTAAATGGTATCACTCGCTTTAATATAATATTTACTTTTCAAAAACTTTTATTTTAACCCAAAGTTTTTTTTATCCCTTATTTATAGCACATACTTAATGTTAACATAAAAACAATCACCAAATCAATGATAGTTACAGCCTTAACATTCACCAAATTCAAAGGTAGGTTTTGAATGGCCTCTAACAACTATTTCGTATTACGAATCTCGTGACATTCCTCGCTTGCCCCCACAATATTCTACCCTACTATTTCCCTACTTCAGCTTTTAATAGTTCCCACCTGGCTCCAAGCAACATAAAAAGGTTGCTCTTTTTCCTCCCATTCGGCGCTTAGCTAAAATTCTCCCTTTACGACTTTAACATCCCGTTAGTGCCCCTCAATTTTTCCTCCACCCACATTTTGAATTCCCTAAACAAAGTTTTATTTTTCAGCTTATATATACTTATCTTTTAACCACTCCCTAATTATGAGAACAATTTAATAGTTAATCAAAAACACGGGTGCACGATTGATATACATTTTCTGCCACCTGGGATAGTAAAATTATCTGAATTTGAAAAATTCGTTAAATGGTGATCCATTTCAACTCAATTCATCAAAGTGTCAAAACTTAGGTGACAGGCGAGATAAAACTACTTAATCTATATTTTGAAAGAGGCAATGTAAGATCCATGAAGTTGGGAAGGAGAACCATCCCTTGCGATTTGGGAAAAGTGACTTTGTTACTGTCACAAAGTATCTTCATTTAGCCAGTCATAAGTCACCACAGCATTTATTTTTAACACGGAGAAATTCACACATAAGATTTTGTTGATATGCAAAACTGTTCTAAAATTAGTGATCTCATGGGCATGCCGAATATTTTGCACCGAATATTTCCAATGCATAATGAAAGGATATGTAATAATAATTATTAGGATAATACATCAAGAGCCTGGTTGACCTCAAATAGAAAGTGAAAATTATAACTGTGGAGCAACCTTTCTCTACCTGTTCTAATCAATGCTTGCCTTTATCCTTCTTGCCTGCTGCTCTAATTCTATGTTCGAAATATGAAAGCCATCGCAATTGACCAGAGGGACTCATCAAATTAGGCGACAGTGGAGCGCGTAGATTCCCGGGCGCACAGCCTTTGTTTAATATACTTATTTACCCGTTTATTTATTACCCTGCCCACACTCGCCATCATTTTAATCCCTTCGTGGCTCCGGGACTCTCCAACTCCCCTCTCTTAATAATATCATAAACACTTGGAAGTGCGCTTAGCCGTGGGCGACGGCCCGCGGGGGAGATTTGGAACGGTCTGGATCCGACCTTCACATCCCGAAGCCCCGGGACGAAAATATCAAGGTGCATCCCAATCGTGATGCGGATGACCGGGGGCCGCACCTCGGACGGGGATATTGGCTGAGGGCGAAAGGGAATGGCGGCGTTGGAGGGGGACCCCCTTGCTTTTATTCTCACGTCTCCGTCGTCCATGACTGTAAGGGGGAGAGAGAGGTGTCCCCGTGTGATCCCATTTTCCCACCAGTTTCATCCCCCTGGCCCTCGGGATAAAATCCACGCGTGACGTGCGGGGGGAGGGAGGTGGGAGGTATAGGCGGTGGGGGAGAGGGTGGGAACGCGGTGTGCGCGGAATGGCAGTTCGGGAACGCCTCTGATCAAACATTTATCCCGCACTTAGGCGCTCTTCGTTCGCTCGCCGCCTCGAACCCACTCGCCCCTCCAAAACTTCCCCGAACCGAAACCGACGAATTGATACCCGGGAGGGGGGGCGGGGGGGGGG
>LYUA01000910.1:303808-316988 GCA_002093875.1 Calopteryx splendens | reverse complement strand
ATCAGGTATCTATGCATAATTTGTTATTGTTTTATGTAAGTATCATCACGAGAAGAAGACGTTTTGATTTTCAAGAGATATTCAGCGACACAACATTTTCCATTCCCGGTCGTATATTATCGTGGTGCAGTATCCAGCCGGCACTTTGAAAATTTGGCGATTGATTGAGTTTGTGTGCCGGTACGACATACTGATACAACGTTCCCTAAATATCGAAAAATGATATGACCGTAACTTTCCAAGCAGAAGCCATCACTTTGGATTTTTTGTTGTTAGCGATGCAAGAAGTTGCACCGGAGAGTTTTTATGTTTCTCTCTTATGATCAAAATGAAGTTGCCAGGTTTCGTTTGCAGTGACAACCTTCGAAAAAACAACTTGATTTCCCGTAATATCAACCTTAACTATGCAATCAACTCAAAGCTGCACGCGAACGGCCTGTGGTTCGGGTAACTAGGGACTCACCGCGCAGAAACTCATCTCATGTGAAATTTTTCTGTTACCAGCGTGTAAGAGACACCCGATGAAATTTTTAATATTTTTTTAATGTGCTCTTAACGTTATTCCACGATCTACTCTCACAAAGGCGATAATGTTTATTTCCGTCCGAGCTGTGGTTAGAGCTCCGGGGCCACCTTCCTTTGAAATGCCTCCCCGCTTTAAACAATTTAAAGCATCTTCTAATTGTGCTGTACGGAAGAACAGATTTATCTATCTCTCACACACAAGTTTTCTCAAAACACTTCACTTCTCTCATGGACCCCTTTTGTCTCGACTTTCATTTTTTTCCACAGCTCTTTCGCAATTTTTTCTCACCGCTTTCGTCTTCTCCGTTCTTCCCTTTTCACTCATCTTCCCTCCCTCTTTTATCTCCTCTCTTTCTTCCCTGACCTCCGAGGTCTTTGGGACCCATCGGCCGTTTCGAGTGGGGATTTACCTTGCGGCGATGGTTATTGAAGAGACTTGTCTCCCGGAAAAGCGGTCGTATAAACACACTGATTTTTAATGGTCTTGTCCCGGGGTAGTACTGGGTGGGCACGCAGGTGAATGGACGTGGTTGGGACAAGGGTGAGGGATTTGACAAAATGGGGTGTCATCCAGGGTAGCTTTTTGAGTTCATGGGAGGGGAAGGGAGGGCTAGGGAGAGGAGATGAGATCCGATTATTTCATTCTCTCCAGTAGTAGTTTGCTCATTTTTCAATGATCCGGCCAACATTGCGTTTGGAAGATGTTTACCAATCAAAAAACTGCGCATCGTCGCTCCGACGGTCCTCTCTTCTGCTCAGACAAATATTTTCCTCAAGTCTCTCTTCAAACAGGTCATTTATTTTTACCACTATCCAACACAAATATTTTTAACGTCTCAATCGCCAGAGTGGTGAATGTAACAAGAAATCAAGGGAACCGCTTTCCTATTTCAACGGCGGGAGTACCTATACAGAAAAAAATACGTGTTTCGAAAAGGTTTTGTTTTTCTTACTCTCAGACTTGATCATGACAAGAAAAGCGAAAGAACAAGAGTGCCGTCGTGGTTATATGAGTTTTTATTTTCAAACATGTCGAGGACCGAAGATGAGTTGACGATCGAAGATGAGACCAGGTTCGGTGAAAAATAAGCCACGTAAGCGGTCATCTAATTATCATAGCACGCAAGGTAATAGGTTTATAGTTTTAACAACGGGCTGTTCTTTGTTTACGTCTTTGTAAAAGACTGTTTCAATATCATCCGAATCTCAAAATTTTAAAACATTTTGACTGCGGATACGCAGATAGTAAAATACTTTGCATCTTTTTGGTCAAAGCATAACCGCTAAAAATATATGCATATACATAATGCTGGTCTATAACTAACATGTATCATAAGAAACTCTCGTTTTGGATGGCGTAGTTGTAATTAGGGTCGACTATAGCCGCGGGGTAATCCTCTGTGCAACCTTGCAATAAATCTATCACCTTTTATAAGAGATTATTTTGAAAATGTGCGGTGACATAGGTATGAACCAGTCCAACTCCCATTCAATTAATAATAAAGTAGACCTCATTCGAATCACTCCTTCGAACGACGAAAAGTTTAACTTTCCAGACCAAGATCATACCCACCCTACAGTTCTGGATCTTAACTTCTTCATCTCCTCAAAACATGCCTCGCCTTGGTCGCAATTGGATCCTGGTAGAAACATAGCAGGTGCTTTATTCCCTGCTCTCCTTCACTTCTAAAACAACGACACAGCCTAAAAGTATCTCCTCGTATGCAACCAAGAATGAAATGTGTTAAATTCATTTATGCAATATCACAATATAAATTTATTGAATGAAAATTTTTTCATGGAAAAACTATGATTACTTTTGAAACAACAGCACTTTACTTTTGACTTATTACTTAGTCACAAAAATGCAAAGTGGGGATGAGCAAACTAAAAATTCATCAAATAAACTAAGTATAAAATGAATACAGAGTTCATTACCGTAAAGGCGCGGAAAGGAAGACAAAAATAAACGGAAATCAATACTACAAGGAATATTGTTTCAAGGTCCCGCACAATATTTCATCCTAAGAAAAATGTCCGATCTGATTCGTATGCGACTACTCCTGAGGCGTCCTTTCACTCTATTCGATTAGGATATTCACGATCAGCCTTGGAAGGGGTACATCATTTTAATAAATCTTAGCTTTTACCTTTGGAAAAGTAACTTGAACGTTAAAATTTCCGAGACATCTATGTTCCCTATTCACTGAGTTCCTATTCATATTTGTGCCCCATCGCTGTCAACTATCACCTCTTTTATCAGTTCACGCTGCTCCACTCTTCCATCATTAGCCATGGCGCCTTACCGCCACGCTCGCTTCTGATAGTTGACTGCCTACGACTTTAAGGGCAACCCAAGTCAAGCCTCCTTAAACATATTTTTTGCACGACTTTTCGTACGAATACCGTTCGATTTCATTTCAATGCAACAAGCGTGCCTCTTCATGCGTCTTTCATGGAAAGTTGCATGGAAACTTGGCCCGCATGGTATTAAAGTCAAGTAGTTAATTCCTTTGAAACATAGCACATAACCTTAAGTGCTTTGAATATGTTCTTATTTAAGTTCCTACTTGTACTAATAATATTTCATGTACAAAATTAATTTCAACAAACGCGAGTTAAAAAATGAAATAGGATCATCCATTTGAAATTTCCTGGTATCAGTTCCAAACTAGTGAGTGGGAGCTTGGACTGCGTATATTTCTTGAATATCATAAAAGAATAAATTACTACACTTTGTTCGTCGTAGGCAGATAAAATAATCCTCACGTAAAGAGATATTAAATGATTCACTCCATTTAAAAAATAAATTTTATTCTTTCTTCCCAATGCTCTCACTTGCTGCAGAAAGTAATTCCTAAAAGCATGTAACTGAGAAATCCGAATTTGGCGGAGAAATGGCAGAATCAAATAACAAGTTATTGTCATTTTTCGTAAATAAACTAAGGATAAGTGCGATTTTCAAAAGAAAGCAAGCCAATATTAACTTGCAATGTTTTGGTAGAAATTTGGCATATATTTTTTTAAATATATTGCAACCTTTTCGATCTATTTTAGTTTTTCTCCATGAGGGCTGTCCGCGTCAGTTATCAAAAATATTTTAACAATTTAAGGGCGGAATTCTTAAAAATTATCCATTTTTAATTTTTCCTAACCGACTGAGTAAAAGGTAAAATTTATACAATTATTTCGATTCAATAACCCACGTACTGCTCTGCCTACTAAGAAAAGATTTTTTTTAATAAATAAAAAGGGAGAAATTATGGAACTTTACGCTAAACCAAAGACGCCTACGACGTCGACCTTTTTGTTTTAGCCCCTATTGGGGCATAAAATCCTAAAAAGCGATTCGATTCAGAAACATTTGGTAGACTTTTATCATAGAACATTTTAAATTTAACCATTTAAATCGAGAATTTTAACCGTCTATACTGGGACGCCTTTGATAGTTGAATTTTGTATGGTGGTGCCTCGAAAATTATTTGTTAAATTGCAATGTAAACGCAAGGGAGTAAAAATCGAGTAATTTGTTGTCCTCATATTTTGAACCTCAAATATATTAAACTTTCGTTTGAATCTAATTCGCAGTATGAGAAAAAATTCAGCATGACGAATCTCAAGGGGATAAAACCGTATTTTTTAATGCATGGGAGAAAATGTGCCAATTGAAAAATGTTTTTTTTAAAGAATATGTAAATATATAAGACAAGAGTGGGCGATGAAAACATAACAATGAATATTTTATTTCGAAGAGATAAGTATAAAGATTTATTCATAAAAAATAGTATACACAGCGAAACCACTTGGCTACAAGTAATAAATTAAAATTCGATTTTCAACAGGGAGTGAACAAAACGTTGGATGCATAATGCAGATGCTCTAGTAGTTTCCTTTGAAATGGCTATAATTAAATGAGTCAGGTACGGCCAGGTTCGGACTCATGTGGGTGGATCCGTGTGGTCAAACAAATATATAATATGGACAACGAATAATTGCATTCAACAATACAATGAGAATATTTTGAGAAAAAATTAAAAAAGCATGTGCCTACATGCCATTTTAAATGCAAATGAACCCGAAATGGACACTAATTTTAAAATATTTGCCTGGGATGCCAAAATATTTACCCTTTATTTGGAATAACAGTGTAAACCGAATATTATTTCAATTGATCCAAAAGAATTTTGAATTAATCAACAACAGCTAGTATTTCTTCTTTGTTAAACGATAAAAATCACCATATCATTTCACTCTCTTCAAACGAATAATGAAAACCATAGTACAATATATATATTCATACATATATCATGAAGGCATTTGTTTCGAAAGTAAAAGAATACAACTTTTGTAAGCATGGAAAAATAGCGATTTTGCAAATGAAACAAATACACTGGAAATTAGTCAGTGGAAAAACAAAACAGTCTTCTAAATTAAATAATGAAAAAAATGTTGAGTGTACATTTTTTTAAATACTGTATAGCATGAAGTAATTCATAAAAATAGCGGCAAAAACTACGTACCTAGCCCTTAACAAAATGTTGTCTTAAATCAAATAAAAACTTCTTTATTTGCTTTTTAAATTTATTTTAGTACAATATAACTTCAATTCTCGGTTAATATTCAATTCAATAATAAAGCATTCAATTCGGTTAATTGAAATGAAAAACCATGAATATTAAACCACATTTCATACCATATGTTGATAAAAAGAGTAGTTTTGCCTCTTATCTCTTATTTTCTCTCTTATCTTGTCAATTGTGATTGAAATAGAACAAAATATTTTTATCTTTTAATTACCACGAATTTAGGATTTAACATCCCAGTAAGACACACATGAAATATAAATATTTTTTTCCATAATACTTTGTTATATTTTCATTTTGAGTCACTGCAGCTATTAATGAGTTTCATTAATTATTCAGCACGATTACTTAGTAAAATATTATACCGCACGTGAATAATCAATTCTCGAAGTTTTACAAAAATGATATATAGTCCCTAAAGCTTTTTTATTTTTTCAACTATATTTTCAGACTAAGAGAACAGACAATTATGTATATATATTAACCCTAAACGCCAACAAATGTTTGCAAAACCACATGAAGCAATTTACATAAAATGAATACGTTTCGCGGTAAACAATAATGGAATACGATTAACGATGTGACATGGATGATTACCATAAATTATTAATAGAAAGTCTAAATTACTACTGTGAATGGAAGAATGTGTAAACACGTCCAAAAATAAGATAAGTAAGATCTGCGTAGTAAATTGTATGGAAATTATCTCTCGCAGTAGTCTTGTTTGCCTATCAAGTCTATCTAATATATTTTTTAAACCTGCAAAAATATCGAACATTTTCCTGGTACTACACACAACGATGCACATGCACCATACATGAGAAAAGGAATCCTTTAGAAATTAAATCACCTAAAAGAGATTTAAAATAAAAAATATATACGGGCCTATTATACTGATTAAATGGAAAAGACTGTTCTGAAATCAAGTAATAGGTTGAAAGATAAGCATAACTTCAAAGTAAAGTATGAATTACCTACGCTGTTAAAAGTTAAACATTTATTAAGTAGTACAAATGTATAGTCCGAAAGCTTGAAACAGCTTCATGAGTAATAATATCTACAAATGTAATTACTTGAACAAGGTGTTACCTAAATGACATGAAAAACGAAAATCAAATTGAAATGCAAATATTGTTGTCAAAGAAGAGGTAAGAGGAATACAAATAATTAAGAAAATTTAAAGAAGATCAAGTCTTGTAATATTACAACAATTTAACCCAGAACGTTTTTTTTTGGATTTGAATTTATAATGTTTTATGATACTTTTTCTACATAGAGGTAAGTTAACCAGTTTCTATCTAGTATGAAAATGCCTAAAGAAATTAGTACTATTAATGTGCATTAAGTTTTAATGGAAGAATGGCGTGGTTTTTGTATGAATTGAATGCAGTTTTCAATCTGTTTTTAGGTTTATTATGGGATAAGATTTGATCCTATACCAATTCCAGACAGAATAAAATGATATAAATGATATTGACGAGGGCATTCGAAACATTTGAAATGTTCTCAAATAAAATGTATCATCTCCTGGAAGGAGCATAATTTTTATTTTTGAGGAAGATTTTGTTTGGAGGATCGGTTTTTGAGGCCCATGGGCATTACCTATAAGACTTATCTATCAGTTTTTCTGAAATTGTTATGGCACATATACAGCAAAAGGTTGCGACTCTAATCCTCCTTCGTTACGTTCACTAGTAAGTATACGTTGTTGCCAGGTGAACTTGGCCGGTTTCTAAATGAAATAAAAACAATTTTTGGGATCCAAACACGATAATCATTTTCTGAATGAAGCCCTCTATCAATCCGTAGGAAAGAAGTTGCTCAATCAGAATACGTAATGCTCCCGCGAAACAGACCACCGAGGGAAAGTATCTTGTGCGCGTGAGAATTCTATGAGAAAGAGAAATGCATAGCACGCAGGGGAAACTCATCTAGTGGAAGGGGCCATCGATTACCACACGGTGGATTCGGGTCGAGTCGGCTGCTGGAGCGAAGATGAGTGGGTCATCCCACTCCCAGAGATCCCGTCGAAAGATGTGCCTAATCGGATTTTTGATCTAAGGGACATACAGGTTGGGAATTCATTTTCACGGGAAAGTCGACTTCCATCATGGGGAAGCATGAAAATTTCTTCTTAAAGTCTTGAGGAAATACTAATACACGTGCATTGTAAATTGTAGTCACTTCCTTCATCGCGGGGTAGATCACTCCGGTCATCTCAACGGAAGTAATCATTTATTAATATTACAATTTTGGCTGTAGATTTTTTCCCAACTTGACCTCTTTTCCATTAATATCAGGGAAATCAATTGCGGAGATGGTCAACTGGCCAATATTTAAATTCAACTGACAAACATCAACATGGGCTATTACGTTCAGTAATAAAATTAAAGCATTTGAGTTACCAATGAATTCCGTTGGGCATAATTTTGAAACCGAAAATGGCTAATGCAAAGCGTGTATTAATTTTATTTAATCACACAAGGAAAATTCGTTTCTGTGCTTCACGAATTCCATTCGCAGGGATTTTTCAATTCTCTATCATCTCTAAATGGATCCATTTTTGGAAAGTGAAAAATAATTCACTTGGATTGGAAATAATACTTCACAGATTATAATAAAATATTTACCAGAAAGAACAGCAGGTAAGCTTTTCATTTAACGATTTTCCACTAAAGAGAACGGCATTTGTTTTCATTTGCTCAATATGTTTGAAAATTAATAATGCCTTATTGGAATTCCCTTGTGAAACCTACCTTTACCGGTAGATTATTAATAAAAAAAAACTTGTGAAGACATAAGATGAGGCTCGATTCAAATTGAAAAAGGTTAACGGGTATATTTGGTAGTTACTCATAATTAAGAGCTATTAAGTTATGAGTTCCCTAATAATTATGGAGCTCAACAAGAAATTCTCTTACATGAGCGAACTACTCTTAGTATTATGAAAAACCTAAGTTTCAGGTGAAAACCAAAAACAAAATATTACGCTGCAATACATTCTTTCAATAATCTATATATTATTTACCCATGTTTGCGACTTTTTAAAATCCAAATAGGTAAACTCGTATTAGGTACATTTTATACCGGAAAGCTATACGCTAATGAAAGCATTATTCATTGTTGACTCAAAAAGAATATAATATAAGTTTACTATTATCTTTTATCGAACCCATATCCTACTTATTTAAAATGACAGTGGAATTTATCGGTTCTACACATCATTCTACTTAAATACTAAAATCTTCGAACTGATTGCGAGTGAAATTAGCATACCATAGAAATCCATTATTCGACAAAGTTCACCGGCTGAAATGCCTTCAAAGATAGCTCAGCCTAGGTGATAATATTGTCTTTTATAATGGCTTCGTTGGTTAAAATATTTAAAGTTTACATAAGTCAGGATATACGATCGGAGATTAAAAGCAGTTCAGATTATGTCCACAAACGCACCTTTCTTTCTCTCCTCACGCCCGTATTTTTCTCCCTTACAGTTTCAGAAGAAGATCCTCATTAAAATCCTCGGAAAAAAACTAAATCTGAAACAACAGTTTTCGTCTCATTGTCAACAGCATAGCCTAATCAGCAATAAAAAAAGAGCCTAGATTATGGTCCTTTAATTAATGGCGCAGTCTTGCGATAAATGTCATTGTGAGACAAACATTTTTAAGACAACTCAACACGAGGAACGGGGCAACACGAGTGTTCGCAGACACACACACACACACTTCATACGGATGAAAAATCTGTCGCGTACATTTTTTTCAGGCTTGAATGCCCACCCGTGGGGGTTTTGTTTTCGGTAAATCTACGGAAGCGAGGAAAGATGAGCGACCTATGAGCCGATGTAGGAAGACATGCACAATGACTGAGCGCAATCACACAAACAGACGCAGAACAAGCTTGAGGAGAGCATTTGGTGGAGGGTGGCTGATGTCACACTGATGCCCGATCTCGCTTTCAACTATCGTCGATTTATACCGGGAAACCTGGGCAGCAGATTCAAAAGAAAAAAAAAGCAAATCTTGTACCGAGGATACACTATACAGGATTTAATCACCCCTGTAAAATAAGCACGCCTTGCGTCGCTTAGCTCGGTCGCTGGATCGCTCGGCTGTATTTAATAGGACACACTCATTTGCAAGCCGTGGTGCAAACAGTTTCATTCGCCGCGAGCCTTTGCACCCACCCTCGGATCTCGGGTGCTCCTTTTCAATGTTTTTTTTTATTCGAACAAGGAACTACTACAAGCATCCATCTCGCTCGCTTTTTCGTCGACCTTTTTTTTCCCTCGAGCAACACCAATGGCCATGATGAAGCGCCGTCGCATAAAGATTTCAGAGCCATGTTCACGAGTCGGGGCCGCCTTCCACCCCCATACCCCCTCCACCATTTTGGACGAAACATCCCCCCCAAACTTGTTCACTCCCTTCCTCCGCTTTCCTTTCTCACCACCCTCTCGCTCTCTCCATTCCCGCACCCCCCCCTTTTCCTCCCTCCCTTCTTCTTAAGGGTCTCAGCACCCTCCTCCCTTAGTCTCCCATACCTCCCTCCCTTCCTCAACCACCCCGTCGCCCTTGCGTCGACCTTAATCCAACGCTCGCCTCTCGTCCTTCTAACGGGTCAACCCTTTCCCGCCTTACCACCTCTCTAAACACGACCGACACACGAGCACGCACTAATTAGTAATAGTGTAATTTAATACGTCGTCCAAAAGCCTCCCTCTATTCCACAAGTGTTTTGGAGTGGGGAGGGAGTGTGCGTTGCGGGGGGGAGGGAACAAATTTTTCCCTCGGATACTCCGGCAGCCGCTGGGCCGTTACCCCATCAGATCGATAGCCTCCGTTCCTCCTGTTCAACGCACGGTGGTCGGAGCTAGATGGTGTGATTTGTTTCGCAGGTTGGGTGCCCCAAACGAAGGTCCGGAAACCACGGAAAGAAATGCGCGTACACGACGCTGTGATTGGATCACCTAATTTACGCATCCTAAACCTTTTGTGATGGGTCTAAAATGAGTTCCCAGCACCAAATGCCCAATATTTTTTACCTTGACGCTGATTAAGAAGAGATTGTGTAGTATGGAAGAGTGTGGAGCTGTCCATGACCTTAACTGAAAATTTCTTCGATGATTTTGCTTGCGACGGGATACTTTCTCTGCTCAGTTGAATTCACTTCTCAACATAACTGAACCCAGATTGTCTTCAGCCAACTCACTCTTATCACCAAGAAAGAAGCTTTCGGCTCTTGATCCAGTTATTAGGCGTATTCCATCTGTTACCCATACATTCATCTTCCATTAGTTTTCATTTGCATCTTTAATGTCTCTGAATTTATATTTCCTTTCTCCAAAGCGCGTCATTAACTTAAATTACTTCGGTGACGCCCTTTTTTGTGTTTGAGTAAATGTCTTCGCAGCAGCTTCAAATCTTCTTGGAATTCCTAGATTCTCATATGACTTGATTCCCTTACTTCTCTCACTCGTTTCTTGAGTACACATATTCTTTCTTTCTTCTATAAGCTCTCTTATCTGAAGCGTTATCCATGACCACCTGGTATCTTCTTTCATACTCATGAGTTACAATTCTTCTAGCTCTTTAATTGCGTTCTCACAACATTTCAGCTTCCTTTGTTGCTGGTCTCTTGTCCACTTTCCACTTTCGAATCGATGGTCATTGTAAACATTTCTTTCAGTGTTTTCTTTATTATATTATTATATTATTTCACATTGATTCCTATTCTACCATTTCAACTTCGTGAATTACAGGCGGCTGCTCACAAGCACTTAGCCATGGTAATCATTTGTATTTTTTCCAGGATAACTGACGAAACCAGAAAAGATTGTAGGTGATTTGATATTTCGCTATAATCCCAAGAATATTCACTTGGGAATGAGTGGAATGGTGTTAGCCATTACCATATTATCCTCGTTCCTGAATGTATCTACCTACCCTTATCCTTTGGAATTCCGTTTCTCCTCCCCAAACTACCCTTTTCCTTGCACATCATGATTAGGCTCTTCCATAGAGTCACGGTTCTTCTTAACCTTTAACATGCTGATAATTTTTCATTAAATTATCGTATTTCCTTTTCGGTTTTATTGCGTGCCATAATACACACCTGCACTATCAATGTATCCTAGAGCGTTTTTCTAACTTATTTTTGTGCGCTACCTTCACAACTCCACTCTTCTTCCCCATTTATCTTCAATATTATTTTACCTCCTGCTTTATTCATCTGGTCGATGAAGAGTCATATTATTCTGCATTTCCCACTAATGAAGTCATCTCCTCAAACCCATTTTATTTCGCATTTTACTCCCAAGGTAACTAGCACCAATGTAGTCATCTTTATAATCGCATTTTTTAACTTCTGACTCACCAAAAACCCGAAAAAATGATCAAATGAAGTTTCCCAGTCGTCCACGACTCCATGACAGGTGTCTACCCAAAGCATACTTCCTACGAATAATGCTCAAAATCCATTTACTGTGCACCTGATCAAATTGAACTACCTCATAAAAACTTTAAGTGAGCGTAAATAAGACTGTCATTGCACTTCTGGCTACAGAAAGATCTAATTTGTGAACGAATTCTTACGTTTGTTCTTTTTCATCGAGAGAGGTTCTATGCACACATGTCCTTCTTCTCACCACTCCCTTTTGGGGCACATTTGGTATTAAACAAGACTTTTCAGGCTTTCCCAGGAAACTCCATTTTGATAATTTTCTCCACACTATCCTTGCAAACTTCTCTCGTCTCTGTTACTTCCATACTATGTTTCATGCATGATATTCTGTTCCTGAAACTTAACATATCCCTTGTCTTTACATTCTCTTCGGTCACCTTCACCCATCTCCCCAGTCTACACCTTTTGTTCTTCCCATCTAAATGCATGTTTGGTGATTTGACTATCAATCATTCTCTCAACGTGACCATACCAGTAAAAAGGACGTCTTTAATATTTTCCTATTACTACCGGTGAATCCAATCCACATTATTCCATAACTAACTAATTCTTATTACTCCTATTTTTACCATAACACTCCGCAAGTACCCATATTTACCTCATTCAGTTCACCTTTATACTTATCCTGGCGTACACAAGTTTCGCTTCCAATTCATTGTGGGAAACAGCAGGCACACATTGCCATTTCTGCTGCCTCAGGCTACCATTTGATTTTTGCCACACTCCACCCATTACCGAAATTCACACGCCTTTTAGTCTCTTCATCTTTTCTACCATATTCTAAAATGACCTTGCAGGAGTGCTATCACTTTTCCATTATATCTACACGCGTTTGATTTAAGTTTAGGTTGAATAAGTTTAATATTTATTTGAAATTGGATGGGCAGTTTAATCTTTACAAATTGAGCTGGTTGTTGGAGTGAAATAAAATTTAACCTTTTTAATACAATGTCAATTTGATTAGGTTTTTTGTACTCTATAGTGGTTACCACATCGTAATAGAATATATATTCTCTTCATATTTAATGCTAATATGTTACAAATTAGTTTAGCGTCGTTAAGGAGAGACTGGATTTAATTCCAACCCTCCGTTTTCATTTCGTTTTTATATGTCTTCCTGAACACAACGTCATGTGACTCCTTTAAACCAACCAAATATTGTCTCAAAACTAAGAATTTGAGTGGCGCAGTTTTGCGCGCGATCGCTGGGGAACAACTCGATAGGCTTTCGCAACTCCTTCTTTCGGTTCCCGGTACAAGTGTACTTCTTTCGAGGGCAATTCATTTAAATTTGACTTTTCTTACTCATTTTTTTACTTTCTAGATACAAAGAACTGTGCCCAAATTACGCCGCGGTAGTTCCAAAAAAAAAGGTTTTCCAGCTTCGGGTGTCGCAGATCCCACCCCGGCATCTGAAGGTAAGAGAACGAGGGTTCTCACCTCCCCCGCCGCGGTTCCTCCCCGTCCGCCCACACACTTGCCCCCCGCGGGCAAACACCATCCCCCCCTTTGCCAACGACCCCTCGGCCTGCCTACCCACTCACAGGGGGAGCAACTTCCGAAGCGAAACGACGTAAAGTCCCCACTCTCCTCCTCCCCCCCCCCTC
>LYUA01000910.1:47405-57581 GCA_002093875.1 Calopteryx splendens | reverse complement strand
CGTTCCGTAAAAATTATAAAATGTTTCAAATGCTGAGAAATGCTTTGTATGATTGAATGGAAACACTTCTCAGTTGGACCGAGGACCTTCAGCTTCGTGGTCAGACTCGCCATTCCTTCTCAACCGCTACCCCGAAGGACTAATATATGTATTTCCAAATGTCCATTGCAAATTGTTTCCGTTGCAGGTTAGAAAATTCTGGCGTCGTTCTTACACACAGGCCTCTGAAAACTGGCGAGCTCTTTGAAGTCAGGATGGACAAAAGAGGAACAGAAAAAGGATATGCAAACGGCATCGGCATCACCACTCGTACGCCCGAAGATGGCGAATTGCCCAATCACATGAACACTTTAAAGTATGGTCTACCACTTAAAATATCTAAATATAGTTAAGATACTTCTAAATCGTATCATTTTAATTTATTATTTATTGCTATGAAGATAATTTTATCAAGATTTATTCATCACATATGGTCTCTCTTTGGCGCAAAATCTTGAAAAGGCTGTTGGTTACATATGATTGGCTGCAATCGAAACTATTGCATCAAGGGTCATATTAAGCAATGCTTGGCAAAAATAAAAAGTGCTCATTTTACATTCTGATATTTTTTACTTTGCATTAAAATGACTAGCAATTTCATTAATTCTTTTAAGTCTAACACCTTTGCAAAGAATGTCTAAATTATAAGTGCGCAATTAGTATGCTAGATATAACATACTTGTAATAATGCATGTAATAATCTAGAATAATTGTTCGATGAACTTTATTTACACTTAGAAATGGAACCTGGCTGCTATACGGACAGGATTTATGGAGTAATAATGTAATAGTTCTTCAAAAATATGCTGCTTCAAGCATTTATTCTCTAAAGGTAAGTAAAATTTTAACGGTTATATCTAGAAAAAAAATCATATAAATCTAGGAATTTGGGCGAAATTTGCCAACATTTTTAATTCGATCACTTAATGATGAATACCTTCTAGTACTATGTCACTAGCAGTGAGTGAATGGGAGAACCCCACTATTAACAAGGTGCAACATGAAATTGTCCTTTGATGACAGTGAAAACTCTAAGGCCAATTATTAAATGTTAAGGAATATAACTATGTTTTTCTCATCTTTCCATGATTCTTCATTCCAAATAATATTCAAACATTATTATTTCCATTATTAATCCATACCATATCCAAATACTTTTTATTGATCCTCATAAAATTTGTGGTAAATTCATTTTTGAATTATGCTGAAGAATCCAAATTAAACTATCGCGAGCCAACATTCGTTTACGAAGAAACAAGTTTTCTTTCTTTTTGCCAGCATATTTATCGGAAAATCAAATCTTAGTCAGTGCTGTTTTTCAGACGCAAAATGAAACACCATTTACCAAATCAATCCACAGTTCAATAAATGGTAATGATCATACTAGCCTCTAAAAACGTCTCCATCAAAAAAATCCCAAAAAATAATAAAGTAAACTTTTCATCTTCTAAATGCAGCCTGGTGACCGCATGGGTGTTATGATTAGCGACACCGGAGCCTTGCACTTTTTCATCAACGGAGTTGATCAAGGACCCGGAGCTTCAAAGATCCCTGAAGTGGTGTATGGAGTATATGAGCTCTATGGTGACGCCACTCAAGCCACCATCTTACATTCCACTTCGTCATGATGTCTTGTAATTCATTAACGGCTAAATTCTTCATGCCTTTAATTCGTGCGGGCAGCCGAATTATGTGCAAAACCTTTGTTGAAAATGAAACTTTCAATAACATCCTCAATTTATTAACTTTATGTGAAACTGAATGCAACTTTCCAAAAAAAATGATGTCCTTTTAGTTTTTTTATTAAACTGCCTATGCAATAATGAACATGTTATTTCATTATTTTTTTCCAATTTGTGATCAAATTCCCTAACCTAACCTACGCGTACGTAGCTACGTAATTAACTAATAATCCCATTTTTATCCATCTTAAGAGCTTAGAACCTTCTCGTGAGTTCACTTTTATGCATGGGTGTATTAACAGTGTGTACGTGAGATTATTAGTCTTAGCGTAGCAGAGACGTCTTGGGCAGAGAAAAGAACAAGGTTTGTATGCTAGAGTAAATCATCGAGGAAGTAGGAGAGCATGGCGTCTGAACTTGGATCCCAGAAATAAAATGTGCCCACGTAATACCCAGTCTCCTAAATGGCCCATATAAATGAATGTTAACTTCATAATTAATAACTCCCAGAGTGATTACCTCAAAGGTTGGATTGGTAGGCTAGGGTAGGGTCTACCTCAAACTAAGCCCTTTGTCGTTTGAAATTAACAAATCAGGTTTGAGGCGTCAATTCATTTCCCTGCGCTGTTTTAGCGCTTATGAGTGGTTCACCAAACGACAGTAAACATTTGTACTATAAAATAAATTTGGTATAATAAATGGGATCCACATAGCTCTTTAAAAAAATTTTCATAGTTCCCTGAAATCACTTTAGTAGATCGATTCATTTCAAGCTAAACCCAAACATGGCCTCATTGGCTATATGGGAATCAAAATTTTCAGTTTCCATATTACAATCACTTTTTTATCCCATGGGTACAGTGTTCTTAGAGGCTTATTTTGAATTCTAGAGCCAAGTTAGGGTCGTTTCAAGGGAAAAGTAAGAGATGAAATGAGAAAAAGAAAGTTGTCAAAGAAGTTAGACAGGAAAAAAGTGAATCATATGGCAGCCTCAATGCATTTAAGTGTATCAAAGATGCACTTAAGACTGTCTTTTGAGAAAAAATCACGAGCAAAAATACTGTTCCTCAACACACGTTGAATAAACTACAACCACTGGATAAAAGTTTCGAGGGAGATGATAAATTCCATAACAATAAGGAAATCCGTGTGTTATCAAGTATCCAGTTGGATACAAGGAATACAAATAATCGCCAAATATTTTCATCTAACAACGTTGAAAAACTATAACCTATTAAAAAGAACTGGAGTCACAAGCATTGAATTGCCATTGAATGCCAAAAGTCTATCAAAACGAGTTTCCATCCGTGCCACCTATTCCAACTGCCAATGTGAAATAAACATGCGATCACGAAAGTCTAGTTTGATAAAATAAAGTATGAGTATTGTAAATGGAATGGCGTAGGTAATTTTAAAGCTATTACTGTTTTAACTATGCTAAAAATTGGTTTTATGAGGTAATACTAATTTCTTCGCTTGTAGTCTGGATAGATCATTGAAGTCCCAAGCTGCAGTCACATGAAACATCACGCGGTCCAGGAAAGAAAATCTTATCATTCTACTTGTTCATCCAAAAAAACAAAAATTGGATATTTTCAAGAATATTTATCTGGGCGTCTTTGGGAGACGAAAGGCAAACAGCTACAAAGAAATAGTAAATGATTTTTAATAATATTAGGAGATAACGTACATGTTTTTTGAAAATACAAATCATGAAATCATACTTAGATTTCTTCCTTGAAACAAACAAGGAGCAATCAGTGATGAGCACCGTAATTTGTAGCAAAAGAACTTTTCTGAGTAGAAACTCAATACCAGGATATGATGATAGACTTTTCTCTGTATCCCAGGAGAGGGGCATTAAGGCGGTAAAATATAGAAGAAATTCTCATTTTAGAACGTCTCAACCTTTAAATCCAATGTAATGGATGTAATAATGTAGTCTTAAAGTAAAATCCACCCTAAATACTGATGTCACAGAGAACCTCTAACAATACAATCAAATTCAGCAGAAAAAGGTCTAATTTTCATCCTAAAGAATTTTTTAAAAACATCACACGTGATAAAATGTGAATTTTTTGCACAAATTTTGGCCTCTATTAGCAGGGGTGTGGTATTTCAGTGATTAGAGTACTGGGCTACTGACCGGAGGGCCTGGGTTCGACTCCGGGTGACGCCTCTGGCCACCCTCAGCTTCACTCAAGCTGTGTACCATTTTGCGAGAACCAGGTCATCCTAGGAAATCACAGGCGGTACAGGGAAAGGGACTGGCCACCCTTATTACCCTGACGTGTGAATTTCACACGCCGTAAAGGGCTTAGTACTGCGTGAGCTCTACCCTCACCTACCAATCCGGCCTTCGGTTTTATTACTGTGATTTAATTAGTACAATTTCAATGTCACCCTAATTAAATTAGGTGTCTACAAGTTTAAATCCACATGATGACTCGGAGGACTGAATCATCAGTGAAACTCGGAAGGTTACTCAAAGTATAATACCTGAGAAATATGGAATAATTGTGGACGAGTGATCATAAATCTCTCTTCCAAAGAAACAGTAGCATAGCTTGGGAGGAGGGCCGGAGGGCTGTGAGTTATGCATGTCGTACTCGAACGGACACGGAGAAGCGAAATGCACAGATAGAAAAGGAGGTTCTGGCACTAACCTGGGAATGTGAAAACTTTGCATCTTACATAGTTGGAATGTGTTTCCGGCTAAGGACAGATCATACATCATTGGTGGCATTGTTAGGAAGTAAAGCACTAAGTGAGCTGTCCGCAACATTGCAACGACTTCATATGCGCCTTATGCGATTTGATTTTAGCATGGTGCATGAGCCGGTGATGGAGTTACATACTACGCATGACACTCTATCGTGGACCCGCTGGAGGAGAAGCCCGAGGAGGGCGACATACTAAACGAAGAAATGGAGTACTTCGTCAAGGCAATCTTTTCCCAAGAACCGATGTCTAACGAGTTGATGGAGAAATTACGCGCAGAACAAGAAGATGATGGGATCATAGAGAAGGTTCGTGAATGTTCGTCAAAGAAGTTTGGCCCCAGACAAAAGGAGACGGCAGTCCAGAGGTCGAGGGATTCTTTGAATACCGAGTTCATTTAACAGGGGTGACGGATTGCTCATTCAGGGAAACCGGCTGGTCATCCCGAGATCGCTTCGCCAGTAAATGCTGTGGAGACTACACCGAGGACACCTTGGGATAGTTAAATCCCGAGCACGCGCAAGAGAATCCATTTGGTAGCCGACGATTTCGTCAGAAATCCAGGAAATGGGGCAAAGCGTGGAACGTCGTCCAATGGAGGTGGAATCACTTATTCCGACCAACCCACCGGTATACATCAGTAAAGTGAAAAGAATATCTGGTGATGATTGATTATTTTTCAAGATATTCAGAAGTAATTTTGCTGAGCTCAACAACACTATCGGCGGTAATTTGGGAAATGAAATCCATATTTTCAAGGTTTGACGTTCCTGAGGAAGTGAGAGGTCCGCAATTCCGATGAGAGTTTATGCGATTTGTCAAAGAATATAATTTTCGTCTGATTACCAGTAGCCCCTACTCAGCGCGGAGCAATGGAGAGGCAGAATCAGGGGTAAGGATTGTAAAAAATATTTAATGAAAAGAAAGTGGCCCTTATCTTGGTTTTTTAGCTCATATGTCTACGCCACTGGAAACCGGTTTCAGCCCAGCGGAATTACTAATGGGAAGGAAGTTACGAACAAAAATCCCGGTAGGAAAAAAGCCCCCTGAAACAAAATAACCCGGTTTGAAGAAGCAGAGGGAACTGATGAAAATAAATAGAATGAAAGATAAACAGCAATTCGACCAACGCCATCGAACTCGAGAATTGATGGAGCACAGAGATCGAGTGTGGGTGGAGGATAAGAAATGCTATGGGACCGTGGTGAAAAAAAGCAGTTCTTACGATGAGCATGACAGCTGAGGATGAGTTCCGAAGGAATCGTGCATTTCTTTTCCTCGCTTCAAGCAAAGAGCATTAAAAAGAAGGCCAGGGATCAACGGCAGTTGACCAGGGAGATAAGAGTCCGAAGGAGTCGATACGGGAGGAGAATCAGAGCCCCGAGGAATTGTGATACCCTCGAGGCAAAGACCGTAGCCACATGAAACAAGGAAGGGTATTGTGTACGCGTGGCAGTAGTCGGTTGGACCCTTGCGTGTTCCATTTTTCCCGTCGCCTTCCCCTCCTCAATTGGGAAGGATCTCCCCCCTCATTCCAGGTTGACCCGGAATGTTCCAACACGCAGCTGAGGATGAAAGGCGGGATCGCGCGCCGGCCCGGGGGCGGTCCGACTTCCCGAGCCTCACGCAACCGATTTTTTCTATTGTAAAACGGGAACAAAGGTATTCCCAAAGAAACTCGAGAGTTATTGAACGCAACAATGAAGTAAATAGATTTGGAACTAACTCTTACTTTATTTTCTTTTACATTTCTACACAATTACACAATTCTAGTGCATGCGGTTGTACAAATTACATGATACTCGAATATCTCTCATAACTATGAAAAGACCTAAATCAACACAAAAGGGCATATTATACTGAAAAACGGCCATGTGAAACCTTTAACTGCATTATGTTGAAAGACACGGAATTAAATTTAAAATTCTTAAAAGTTAAATAAAGCCCTTCTTTTGCAACAAAACATTACTCCCAAGAATGTAATTTATTTCTCATCACACTTCGTCATGAGCAAGATAATTTGGTAGTCATTGGTCAAATATGTTTAAAATGAATCAAAGGTACCAATGTACCTAAATATGTATCAGTGTAAACATATCATTATACAATGGTCCCTATTATTGCGTCGTACCAAAGTTCAAATATTCCATAGACTGGCCCAGGAACGCTTTCCACGGCACGCCCCAAATCTACGCCGTTCATGAAAAAGTGGATGCTTCCGTCCTCCCGTCGCATCACGCCTAAACGCTCACGTTCCTGTGATGAAAATTCAAAGGAGTTAGAATTTCTGGGCGAAAATATTAAAGGTAATCCCTATCGAAATAGGAGATCTTACCAAATGACTCAAACCCTTGTAAGAATACCTCCCCACAAATCAATCATTATGATCTGTATGTTATTAAACATAGTTTGCGACTAATTAAACAGGTAGTTTTTCCTGTCTAATTTCATCATTCAACTTATAAATTTGATAAGCTTATAACAATGTGAAAGAATGAGGTTACAAGGGCGCAAGTAGCGCAAAAAAGTTACTAAACTAGATTATGCTATAATTTTAAAATTTTCTTGATAGCTCAGGGAAAATTATTCACCACAAACACTTAAATCTGTTATAGCCAAAGTTCCATGGCATAATCTTTAATTGATAAACAAATTATATTTGTTCTATCTAAGTTCTATATTACAAATAAGATTCCACTTGATATTTAGGCACGAGTGCAATAAAAACAGATATGGACGAACTTAATTTCAGGACTAAAGTGTTAATTATATTGTCTGTGGAATATTTACATCGTTCCATTATTAATATATCATTATGCATTAAGAAACATTGAGTAATATTTACCTGAATTTTATTCAAATCTTTTCCGTATCTTGATAATTCCTTTTTGGAACCATACATAGCACTATTATGATACACCCAAGTTCCGTTCCTGTAAATTCAAAGTTTCTAATATAAATATATTTTACAAAAGTTAAAAATCCCACAATGAATAGACACAATATGATGTAAATCTCAGGAACAAAACTAACCGAAAACTTAGACTTGATATTCATGCAACACGGTGTGAGTAAAATTCTGATATTATTTAATTATCACGACAAATCTTTTATTTCTTTTAAGTTCTTTCTGCTGTGTTCCATAACCTCACCTAAAATATGGTATTGAGCGAATTATCAAACCTCAGGATTTGTTCAAATAATTCTATTGCAATCAATCTTCTGTTGTATCACATTCAATCTTCTGTTGTATCACATTCAATCTCTTTTAGTATTTTCATTCTCTGTTGCTGCTACAGTCCATGGCTCAAATCCTCAGATGAGAATGTGATATGTGCACTGTACAAGCTTGATTTAAACCTCTTTCTTTTGTATTGGCTGGTACTTCTTGTCGTTTGTTACGCATTTCTTTTATTATAAGATATTCTTCATCGTCTTCATTATTTTTACACCATCTCTCTCTTCTATCATTCACTGAAAATTTTGCTGTAAAAATAGCAAAACTTTTCGATTTGTTAAGCCTTGTTGATCTCCCGCCGTATTTGAAAATTATATCCTTCTTTCGACCGTAGTGTAAAATTTTAGTTTACAGCGTCTTTAACTTAAGATTGAATTTTATCATACCCTTCTCCATAGGGGCAAGCATCTCATTAGAAACTTCATTCTTCCTCGAAAGTATAGCTATGACGAAGGCAAATGTTAATATGATTAGCATTTTTCCGTGTATTTACACGCCATCTTTTATCTTTTTCTTGATCTCATCAATCAGGGCAAAAAATCATCAACCCTGCCTTACTCCGTGCTTCATTTTAATTTCAATAACAATTGAAAATCGTGGGCTACATCGTATTACTTGAAATCTATTTAAAAGTCCAGTTTTGCAAAATTGAAATAAATAAATATCTTGGAGTCCAATATAGCGTATAAAAAATACTTTTTATCCCAGTCGCCTCCAATTTCATGTTAAAATCATTATTTCATGATAGTGTAGATAAAATTAATAATTCGGGTGCTTAAACCATTACAAGAAAGGAGTATAAAGTGAGCATCACGATCATCATTTTATGAGTTAAGCCCAACTCTTTTTGTTTAATAATTTAAATTCATAAATGATGATTCCCCTCATTATCGGAAATTATTACTCACGAATTTTGTTGTTCTTCAAAACTCTGATTAAAATAAAATGAAGGTTTTAATAATAAAAGGAAAATATTCATCATTGTTCATTCTTAGTTCTTCAAATTTAAGACGTTTCAAATGAAATAAAATGAATTATTTCTCACATTCATGTCATATGTTTCATGTGTCATTTTTACTCTTAATATAATTAATATAAAATTCATATATATGCTTAATATATATAATAATTTATTTCCAAATACTTACTTTAAATTATGCATCGATGGAAGTATCTCAACAGTATCAGGAGAATGAATCATTACACCTAAAGCAAAGCAATTATTATTTTTCTTAATCCTCTTGTCCAGCCTCACCTCGAACAACTCATTGTTTTTAAGCGGGCGATGAGTGAAAACCACACCATTCAAAGGGTCATCCAAACTGAAGAGGAAAAATTTCATCTTAAATACTACACAGGTAAATACAATCAAAGAATCGCCTTTAGGTATGTATACATTTTATAAATCATACGCATACGCTCACGTGAGGCAAACATTTTCCTAAAAAAAGGAAGATAACATGCTCACAAATAAAATTTATAAATATACGCTTATCTCATTACATTTTCGGTTGGCTATTACCATTTGGATACTAAGGTTACATATCCTACCCCATGCCATAATCATTCCCAAGATACTTTTCAAGAACACTAAATGCCAAAAGTTGTGAGATGAGTAGCTAATAGATAAAATGGGGGTGGGGTGCTCTAAATTAATAAAGAAGAGCTATATTTCTTCAGCAAATAACTTCCATCTTCTTTAAACAAAATGAAAAAAAATTCTATTTAATCAAGTATTTTCATTCAGATCTAAGAATCATGACCCTTAATCCGCCAAGATTTTGCTTTCAAATATGTCGTTTTCAGAAACGCTATTTGCCATTAAAAAAACGAAATCTTAAAAACTCACTTTAACTTTTGGACAGAACGACCACCGTTCATGACAACTACATTCTTTCCATGCCGTGGATGAAACAATAATCCATCCTCTTTCTGGGCTTGGGACCCATAATACATATCTCCCTGTGCATCTGCAATGAAAAAAATATAAAATTATTTCACTACTTTTACGTCAGCTCAAAATATTTGCATTTTTGATTAAATAAAAATTTAGGAAAGTGTAAATTAGGATAAGCAGCAATAGGAGTTTTTGGTACGCATTAAAATTAATTTTATTTTCATAATTGACTCAAGGTAAATTTTGTTTAAGTAGCTTAATGATTATTGGAGCACAAATCTTAAAAATGGCGTGAGAAAATATTTTGAATGATTTAATAAATTATTCCTTACTATCTCCAAAATCTTTCCTGGAAGTCAATACGCCGATCAGCATCTATATTTATTTCTATCTAACATTCACTTCCAGAGTGATCAAATGGACTTCGAGTGAAGAATTCATCCAATCGTGTCATTAGAATAATACTCCGTGAGGTCAAAATGAATATATTTGAGGAGGAAGTACATCGTTCGTTTGACTCGATAGAGTTAATCCTTCAACCTTACCTTTGACCACCACTCGGACGTGCGTGATGATCTTCCCGTCGCACTCCACGCTCC
>LYUA01000909.1:323850-336399 GCA_002093875.1 Calopteryx splendens | reverse complement strand
ATATGTAAATGCATCAGCGATCATTCGCTAAAAGTTACTCTGATCATCTTCCATTATTGCCTCAAGCGCTGATGTCATTGTTTATTTCTTTCATCCTTAGTTTAGTGTACCCGATATATTTTCGTGGCTCATGTTTTGTGTTCTATGAACGCATTTTTTCATGTTATTCAAATAATCGTGTACTTTTTTGCTTCTGTCATTATAGTACACCTTGTTTCCTTAGTATCAAAACTATACCACATATAATTGGTTTTGGCTTTTCCAGTTTTATTTTTTTAATGGATTACGCTCTTTTTTCAGGATGCCATTATTTTGGTTCCCGTCATATATTTCTTTACTATATAACCCAAACGTGAATTAACTCGCCTTTATTTGGTTTGAACATATAAATTTAAGCATTGCTCATAGTGAAATTAACCCATGATATACACACGTTTCCATTAGTATTCAGCTGATCAATAAATTTCGGTTTAAAGGATTCGGCATACAAGATCCCCTCTCGCCCTCCCCTTTTATTGTTTCCTTCCGCCGTCGACTCGCTAACGAGATGAAAGCCCAACCTTAGCCCCCTCAACTCCACGCCCTTTTCCTCCCCCCGTCCCCTGGCGGCTCCTCCCCCCTCGCACGCTCGGACGTCTAATCTCACTTTGGCAGAGAAAGGAAGGAAGGGAAGAGAAAGAGAGCGGGTGGGGGGTGGTGGATTGAGGGGAGTTAGAGGATGTGTGTGTGTGTGTGTGTGGGAGTGGGAGTGGGGTTGGGGGTTGAATGGATGAGACGAGGAGGGTAGAGGAAAAATATGGTAGTACGGAGGGGAGGCTCGGGTGGGGGGGTGGAGAGGGGTTGGGTTGGGTTGAGTTTTCTCCGGTGGCACGGATGCATAAATAAACAACAGAGTTTGGCTGTGGGAGGGGCTCGGGTGGGTGGGGGGGAGAATAGAAAATGTGGGGGGGGGCACAAGAAGATAAAAATATGTTGGAAGTATTCGTGAGTCTAAGAGAAATGGAAGACGTGTTTGTGCTATTACGATTATAAGAATAAATAAAATAGGCGACATGTGAGTGGGGAAGTAAATTACTACCGAAGTGAATAAAAACTTTTGCATTAACACGTCAATGAGACATTGACACAGTGATGTACGAGGCCTCTTCAGTAGACAGTCGGTCATAAAATTATTATTCGTATATTGTGCTAAAATTTAAATTAATTTTATATAATTTATAGCTCTATGTGTAGTATATATGTGGTACACATTTTATTGGTGTGACTTCAATATTGCGTTAGTGGTAGCCGTTGCAATTTGAATATGTTCAGTTCACCACTGTTCTTCGGGTCTCGAACCAACCGCGTCTCATCATCAAGTCTCACATGCAATTTTTCATGTGATCTCTGAAAGTTTAAAAACTTCATTATGAACTTCTTCCTACTTTTTTTACCTATATTTTATAAATATTACATACTTCCATAATAATTGGGATGGCACAAATTAGGACCCTTTGTGGATCTGGCGTACTTTTTATGATCCAGACGTTTTTATATTGGATTTCTGGCACACGAAATATAGATTTTTTACTATAGCTGCTTTTTTTCATCGTGTTAGTGACATTAGACAAATTGGCTACGGTCTTAAAGGAAGAGAAAATGAAGTTGAGCTTAATTCGTAGCTCTTCAATGAGTGAATATTTATTTAGCATTTTCACGGGTCGCAAATTCGGTCTCTTACCAATCTCACCATTATGGATGGTATGCCTCCTTGTGCTGCAAATTTCCCACTACATTACTCAATTCTTGATCTCTCCGCTTTATGTCAATCCGTTATGAAGAATTTTGTCGTCTGAGGGCTTTAATTGGGCCAAGAGTTGAGAGATCGCAAGTCCTTGGCGGGTATTCCAACCTTTCTGGATCGACTCTAGCTAGAGGAATAAGCCGAGATAATTGAAAATAAGAAACGGAATAGGTAAACGGTATGATGGTATAGGCATAGAAAAGGTTGGTGAAGAAAAGAGGGTGGAAATGTGCTTCTAATGAATCCTTTTCCCACAGCATTCTGGTTTTATTGAGGTTTACAAAGTTGATCCTGAAAGTGGTCTTTGTCATAAGTAATGGCCTTTTCTCCATGTCTTTATTTTTTCTCATTTCCTTAGTTCATTTCTTCCCTTTTATTTTCTAATTTAGTCCGCACGAGAAAATTGGCCTTTGCGGCGACAATGCCATGATATCATCGCTTGCGTGTATATTTTTTATTGACTGTGCAATTTCGTGGAAATCGCTGAGGAGAGTCGTTTCATGATTTTTATATTATTTACTCTTCTGAATCCCATTCCGTGAATGAGCCAAACTCCATTATGACACTGTGGTTACTCTTTGAAGTAGTTTGGTGAGAGGTCTTTTTTGAGGAACACTTTTGTTTTGCAAATGAATTAAAACTGAGTCTCAGGAATTCACTTTGAGCAGAAACTACCTCAGCGAATGGGAGCAGTAGCATCAGACTTTCTGAGAAATTAAAGAACCATAGTCTTTGAATCTGGTGAAAATTGATTGATAGGGAATTATGTATTTGACGCTGAATCCGTTGATGAGTACCCTTCAGAGTATATGAAGAAATATCGAAAAATGTGATAATTAATTTAGAGAGTATTTAGTCGCTAATAGTGGTAATTAGTTTAAATGTTAAAAAGAAACAGTATGAGTTGATCAACAACAGAAAAAAATGAGAAACAAAAGTTAATACATTACGAAGCTTTTTATGTGGCATTTGTTATATTTTGTTTATTTTCATCGGACATTCAACGCGGTGCATAATGGTAGTTAAGCAACGATTGAATAATTCTGAAAAATAAATTACGTGTATTATAGCAATGGAAAATATAATGAAGATATAACTAAAAAATGAGAATAAAATATGAAGTCTTTTATATGCAAATTTCGAAATTTACCAATTTTCATCAACCAGATCTCGTTATTATTTTACAGAAATTAATTTTATTAGCATTTTCTGTTGCAACAGTAATATCTAATCACTTTAAACTAAGTCATGAAAGAAAAATTGATCTGTTTGAAAAATGTAAATTATAGTTTGCATTTTTCTTGTGAAACTCATAAAAGTGAAGCTAAAAGACTTTTCCCTGAGAAACCGCGCAGGGCTATGTACTACTCCCACGATGTGTTCCTTAGTAGGAAGAGTGCAAAAAACCACCATTTTCAAAGATTTCAAATTATGAAAAGATAAGCATACCTTACAGCTGACTGAGGAGCGTAATAAACTTAAAATAAATCTTTAAAATGTTGAGTGAATATTCCATATTAACGATTTTCTGCTCAATATGGCTGTTTCTTATTAAGTGGCAACGCAGTGATATATACGCACTCATAGCAAAATGTAGAAACACTTTTCATCCATAAGCACTTATATTGCTTTGGAAATCCATCGATGTGAATGTGAAACGCCTTCTTTTCTTAATTCTGTATTATGTAGCTTAACTCTTCTTTCTTCGTCACCCCAGCTTTTGAATTTTTTGGCGATAAGATCTTTTTTTGGTCTTCTTGTATAACTTTTTGACTGGAAATATCTGCAATTTACTTACATAGGAGTTATTCCGAAGTGTGGTGGCAAGATATAACTAATTTCGATACTCTGTAAGTGATAACTAGTTTATAATTTTTCCGGTTTTCTTCCTTCATTCCCGCGCGGGCGAGACACATTGATGACAGGATTAGTTTGAGGTCGAGGTTGACGGGAAAATGAGTGCAACGCTGAGTCGAGCGTGGTAATGAACTCTATTTATAATCTAGAAACTTGGGTCGCCACAGAGTAGTTGTAAGGGACTTATCTAACTCGAAAAAAAAAACATTTTACAAAGCCTTATTAATCGGACCGACGAGGTAGTTGAAAGTTACAACAAAGTTTTAGGGCAAGGTAGGACTCTCTTCTTTCTCCTTATGCAGCCTCAAAGTCCTTTTAATATTTCCTGAAATGATAAGCTGCACTGGAGATTTTTCTGCCTATTCTTGTTTCATCTTGTAAATCTCACAGTTTGCACTGGGGGAACTGACGCACCCATGACAGATGGAGGCGTAACAAGGATTCGCAAGTAGTGCAACTTTGCCGTTGTTTGCGGATTCGGAAACTGATACCTTGTGAATTGTTTTGCAGACCATCTTTTTCATTTTGATGGTCTAAAACTACGACCACAATTCCTCGGACCACTGTGAGGAAATGAAAAATTATCAGTATAGTGTTTTGCAGAATTCGTGATCTAAACTTTAGAAAATAATGGGTATGATATTTTAAACTTCCATAAAATAAAATAGCACCTAATTCCAATAATTAAATATTACACTCATGACTGGTGATCTGACACCTCCCTGTCACATACAATGGTTGTGGCTTGCAGAAGTAAAGTGAAGATGTGGAAGCCATCATCGTCATCAGAATTCCAATATAAGGACTGTTCTTCCCTTTCTTCAATGCTAAATGCCTTAGATATGCCTTGATGGGACACCCGTCAAAAATTCCTCATTGCTTGTGCTGCATGCATCCCTTGGTTTTTCTAGTTGCATCTTCCCTTCTGTTTTCTCTTCTCTTTCTTTTATTCCTTATTTTCCTTTATGGTGTCCTTTCCTCCTCTACTTTTTCCATGCTTTATTTCTCACTTTGACGGTCTCCATTTGAACACCATCAGCACCAGGTTTCGGAGGGTCCTATTTTTCTCACGTCTTCTCCTCCAATTTAATATGATTATTTTCTCTCGTTTTCTCATCCATTACTCTGTGCGTATGATCCCTAAGAGTTCCAAACTCCACACGAATGCTTTCACGTATTGCTTCCTTACATCTGAGCTTATCTTCCTTAAGCGTAGTAGTTGCGTATTAGTGGTGAACGGCTTCTTAGCTTGAATTAATCTTGATGCTGAACTAATCTCCGATTGACATCCATCAAACTCCTATATCAAATGAAAATCTAATTCCGTGGCATGAGATATAATGTTCTATTTGCTCCATTTTCACTTCTGTTAAGGCGACATCTCCTTGCATTATCTCTGATTCACATGCTAAGGTTTTAATTTTTATTTTCATGCTTTGTTCAAGCAATTCATTATGGATACATTTACTGTTGCAAGGGGAAATGGTGAGCATTACTATTGATAGTCTACCAATTAAGGAAGATTTTTAATGAGTACAAAGACTTTTCACTGCTGGACCCCTCAGCTTCGCTTAACACGACACTAAGCACCGTAGCACCCCACATCACAGTAAAATATTATTTGGACCATCATATCTACCTCCCTTCATACTGCCCGACATGCTTAGCGATTTTATTTTCCTTCCTTCATCTCGCTTGCATTCTCGCAGGTATAAGGGCTGTTAAAAAAAGAATTAAAATACATATTATAAAACCAAAAAATCTCACATACCTTCATAAAAAAGTCCAATTCTAATATTTCATTATATATTCTAATATAATGCTTGTAAATAAATTTTTAAAAGTTGCAATTTTATCTGCGTGCATAGCTTTCAAATTAATATAGATTAACATTGAAAGAAAAAGATTATGACGCCATTAGTTCAATCCAAATACTTTGAAGAAGGTGGTAGAGGATATATTCTACTATTTACACACACGACGCATGTTATGGAGGCATTGGTATATAGATGGGCGATCCGAGACCTGGGTTTGGGAAGGGTTTCAGGTTACCTCAATTCTAGTTGAAATAAAATCGGTTGCTTGCCCAGCAGGAGGATTTTCTTTTTGAATTTTCATGTTCAATTTTCGCTTGGTGGTAAAGGGGAAGATAGGGGGAGGTGCATGATCCTCCATTCCTTCGTGTCAACTTACTTTTTACAGCGTTATCAAAATATTGATGGAAATTAGTCCATTTTTCCTTTTTTTATGAACGATGGCCAGTCAATAAAGAGTGAAAATATGCAATGATGTTTTTTCGCGTTTCGGGTTAAAAATATATTTTTATTCGCTAATTTTTGTGCAACAACTTAAATGTATAACATGGTGTTAGATTTATATGTAATGCGGTAAAAATGTCATTGAATTGGTTTTATTGCGTCAGTGATAACCGTTGCAATTGGAAACATCTTGTCTGGATGACGACAATACGCTGCATGAAATTTTTATTTCGCCCGGAAAAATCATCTGCTTAGGTTTACGTAATGCTACAAAGAAGCTTGTAGAGAGTCTGTTCTTTTCTATAGCACAGCTATAAGATTGTAGGTAATGTTTTAAAAATGGAGATAATCAATTTTAAAGGAAGTTGGAACTCTAGTGACTGCTATCACGGAACTAATCATATACACGGCTAGTGCCATTCTGAGAGAAGAAAGTCAAATAATGTTAAGGCAACTGTCAAAAATATTGAAATTTTCATTGGGTGCCACAGACGTTGATTGCAAATAAAATTATCATCAGAAGTAGTTGTGGGTGGTGAATTGAACTTGATGGTACAGGAAAATGAGATACTTTCTGAGGTTTTCACTGTAGGTTTAACTTGGCTACTTAATTTTATCCTGATAGTAAACAGAAATACACTGTGTGTAAATCTGCGGAAATACCAAAACCAAAAAGGTCATAGTGGTAGATTTGGCTGGGAAAGTTTTGGTCATTCCAGTTTTTGATATTTATGTTTATGCATGAACAAATCGTACCAGCACACACAAATGTAAATGCAGCATGCTATAGGGAAGTACTTACAGTTCTCCAAGGCCATATAAATTGCAATAGGTCACATTTCAAAGCAACGGGCTGTATGTTGCACCATGATAGCTTACGGCCACACGTCGCAAATGTTGTTGCTGAATATGTCGCAAAAATCAATGAGAAGTTTATTCCTCATCCTCCCATTTGTCCAGTTCTATCCATAAGAGACTTTTTACCAAAAGTGAAGAAATATTTTCGGGGAAAGCAGTAGCTGTAGACGAAATATACAATTTTGAACTTGCAATGAATGTCATAGTGAAGTCATCTAAATGAAGGTTGGGTAACGTACACATTGTACATTAAACTTACAATAAATTATAAAATGAATTTTTTTTCAATAAATTAAGGGGTAAAAAAAGTTCTAGATCAGTCTTTTTTCGAACAAATCTCGAATAACACATGAAAATATAAAAAAAACTATTTTTTATATTAATCTTGGAATTTTTCTGCAGATGTTTGAGTTAATTCCACCATCATTGAAACTCTTACATCCTGAGAAGTATAATGGTGAATGACTAAAACCAATGCCGATAAATATATCCTTTTCTTCAGGCTTAAAAAAGTTGCACCTCGTTGTTAGACCTTTTATCATGGAAAATCATAACATACTGACATGTCACAGTAACGCCGGGATATCAACTGCTCTCTTCCTCAGCGTAAATGCATTGGCGGCGTATTTTCCATTCTGTGCCTGTTCTGAATTCCGTCCAGTCTACTCTTGTCTGTCAAAATATTTCCATGTGCTTTGTTCACTCTAATCTGTCAAATTCATTCTCTGTATATAATCATTTGCTAAACCAAAACTGAGCTTTGCATAAATATCTGTTTTGCGCTTTCTGTAAACTTCTATAATGATTTTCAGAACAGCCTTCACTTTACAGGGTATTTAGCTCAACGTCCTATAGTCATCACGTATTGCTCACTTTTTTACCGTCAATAATTCCATGGGGAAAAGAATTGAACTGGCTTCTTCTAGCCTTCCTTAATAGTGTTTTTAACGTGACATCATCAGTTAAAAGACCCCCCCCCCAATCTGGGATCAGACGCCATTGTAGCTGTCTCACTGAAGAACTATCTCTTTATGAACTACTTTTTGTCTGGATTCTAATTTTCCGACCATATGGAATTGGTCAACGTACTAGGAGCAATTATAATTATCATTTCTCACGCCATCACCGCTCAAAAGGTCATTAGAACACGCAAGGGCTCCAACCACGTCAATGCTGTAGTCCATTAGCCTTGAAGTATTTTGAATGATAAAAAAATGATTTAATAATTTGTTTTTTCTATGAAAATATGCTAACTAGTAAAAAAAACTAGAAAGTAAATATTCAAATAGGATGACCTCCACAATGAAAAATAACTAAAACATATTGAGCAACAACATGAGTTTCGCACTAAGTTGGTCTTGGTAGCCGATTTTACAAATATAATTTTTATTTTCTCAAGAGGAGACAATTCACAGATATAGAATAGAAAATATTATTAATTCTTATGCAATATTTACTGATAGTAATAAGAAAATATTTATCAATTGCCGAGATTAGCATAAAATTAAAATCTATGGCAGCGAATCGATTATTTATTCTCAATTAATATAAGATTAAATCTCTGACATTTTTTAATAACACTTGGAATAATGTCAACGAAGCAACATCACCTACAGACTGACTTCGGAATTTTTTCCCACTAATATTCATCGTGAGTTTATTGTATTAAGCAGACCAGACAACAACATTGTTATTCCGGTTTGTTTAAATAATTGTCTCCGATTTCCTTAAGCAGCATAGTAGTTTCGTAGGGGGTAGAGAGTCTAGCTATTGACCAGAGGGCCCCGGATTTAAATCATGCGTAACGTTTCTCAAGCTCCTAAGGCTCCATATAGATCTATCTATAGTATCTAACTGCGTACTCGCCACGCTACGTCTTCTTGACAAAAGCATCAATTCCTTTCCACCGCTGCTCTCCTCATCTCGCGTCTCCCGGTGTTTTCCCACCCGCGTCAAAACACTTTTGTTTCATGCACTCGTCGTTAATCCCATATCGAATGCAGACTCTCAAGGAATACTTTAATTCGAAACGAGTGCCACTTCTCTATGGGGAATTATCCATCTGACGATTATTTTCCACTTGGGAGACGTGTATAGCTCTAAATTGGTTAGTATTGAAACCAGTTTTGTTGCTTCTCTGTCCGGAGGGAAGTTGTGCAATAATTTTACTGATTATAATTTTAACGCTTTGGGATCCTAATCCCTTTGCTAAATATATATAAGCCACATAAATTGAATTTTCTTTGGACCCAGTAAGATTTGAAAATATCAGCCGAAGGCGAAGAAAACGTTGATGCTGTGATATATATGTTATTTAGTGTTTCTTGAGTGTTATTAGGGAAACGCATGACATTAGGAAAGTGTAATAAATATATTAGTAAGTACTAGACGCCAGGTAAGGAAAGAAATAATGAAACATAATATTTCACTAGTTAATTACCACGCTCTTAAGTAGGTATATTTAATAAAACAATATAGTACATTTAAAATTACTTTTGAGAGTAAAGTAGCGTAAAACCCCAAACTCATTGTAACGCAAAGATAGGAGTATTCTGGCTTTAAATATAAATGTAAGTAATCTTCTATAATTGGATGTTTCAAGAATTGGATAAATATTGGAATTTCAAGTAACATGAATACATACAATTTTTAAGAGTATCTAAATTTTCCGATCACACAAGCAACACGCAACACTCGCTACAGTGTCATGCATTGTAGTTTAGGGAAATTTATTCCTAAAAAGAAATTATTTACGACTATGTCTTTGCTTGAGTGAACCTATTCCTAATTCTACTATGGCTGTTGGTCAAGGAATAGATGAGCAGAAATGTCACTATATTTAGCTGATTTTTAATTTTTCGCTTGCGTATGAGGAGCTTACCCTAGGAGAGCGCTTTTGGAGAGTGAAGTCTGCGACATAAATCGTAAGAATCATGAGAAAAAACTCGATTGTAAAAGTACTCTCTCTTTTCCATTCATTTCTTCTTGGGAATAGTTTCCCTTTACATCAAATATTCTCTCTGCTAATATTTTTATCCCGTTTTTACACAGAATGGTGCAAAATGAGAACCAACGTATTCATCAAATTATGACTGTATCCTGTGGGTTATGCAGTACATTGAGTAACTAGTGTAGTGCAGTTAAAGCTATTTTCCAGGCGTTAAACAGCCGTAACCGGTATAAAATAATTTGTAAGGATGTAGTGGTACCAATATTGGTACGGTAATGAAAGCAGAATAGTATTTAGTGATGAAGTTTGTTATTGGTGTAAGCTGAGTAAAATATTAAAACAAAATTTTCTGTCACAAGTGGTCAGGGTTGAAGACATGGTTTTATCTCCGAGCACCCAAAAAATGAACATATACCTATTGTTGAAAAGTTCTTTACCTTTCACCCGCCGTTTGGCTGGGTGATCTCTGACTGAGTACTGGGTGATCTCTGACCTTCACCTACCAAATATGCATATAAATTATTGGCCGGGTTTGGTTTGCAGCGATGATTTTATTTGACGGTGGGGGGTAAGATTTTTTTTAGCATTGTTGCTGGATATCTGCGGTTTTTTAGGGCAACGTCGAAGTTGTCTGTATATTTCCGATTTGAGAAGGAATTGTTGCATGTGCGACAGCCGCGGGTGGATCGGAAGAATGGTATCGTACGTTATTTTGGTGAGGCGTGGCAGCTTTGCAAGTGGAGATATTTCTGGTTGCTTGTGGGTTTGATATGGACGGAAATAGTTAATGTGTAGTTTTTTTAGGTGGATTTCTATGTCTAAGAAGATTGCTGTGAAGCTAGTAATGGAGTTGGTAGAGAAGACCTAAAAGGAGGAATAAGGTGGAGAAATGAAACAGAAAAAGAGTCGTGTCCGTTGGGTAAAGCCCATATATAAGCCCTTTGATAAATAGAGCCCAGAGAATAAGTTTAAGTTTTTGGATTTTGAGGAATCTGGTTCCAATGTGGGAAATAAATAGAATGACGTATCCAGGTGCCATGAACGTTCACATTGCTATACCATTACTTTTATTCCAATTATTGAAGCTGAAGGTGTTTTTTGAAGACTAGTTGAGCAAGTGCAAGGTGGATTAGGAATTCGTTGGAGGGAATTTTTGGTGTGTGACGCTGGGAGAGGTATTATTTTAAGGACTCTTGGCCTTCTGAAAAACTACGCAGCTTGGGTGAAACTGATGGTATCTAGATAACGAACCCGGGTCGCTTAGAAGCATAGTATTCTACCCACTGTACTACCATGCTGCAGAATAACATGTGTGGAGCGAATAAAAAGCAGGATTGCGGACAGAATAATTCACGTATTCAATTAAAATGTATGGGTTTTTTTAAATGTTATTGTTATCATAATCTGAATGAACATGGACATGAATTTTATAATGTTTCTTAACAAATAAATTTTTATTATTCGATATTTATACAAATAGACAAAATAAACGCCAAGGGTAAAGAAAAGTAAATTAATATCCGTACCAAATAAAATGAAACTGGTTTTTTTTGTGGGAATTTCGCCATCTCTTGATATTTCACTCTTGACGTCGACGTGGTTGTGTGTACACCAAATATTGCCAACTCATGCTATATTTTAGCATGTTTCTGGCATCTTAACTTTCCGGCGCCGTGGCTTCACAAATCAGTCACTTCAAACTACTACGTGCTCATTGGAGGAAACAGTTGTGCAAATACGCTAAAATGCTTTTCAGCTTGCCGTCCCGAAACCTTTCCAGGAAATTCACAAATAAAAGATCCTTCAAGAATAAAGCGGCTGTTCGTGCTTGTTTCTTTATTTTTTTATGCTGAGAAGGATATGAAAGAACACGATCTGAATTTTAATTACATTTTGAATTAAAAAATAAATCTCACAACGATCACCTTCTTGTTACTTGATATGGCTAATGAAACTATTTGGCTTGGTAAAAATAATTTTTGTTTTACATTGAGCATTGAGTTGAACCCTGAAATAACGAATTTTAATTTAGAGGCTTATTTTAAATAATCAAATTTGTAATGGTTCTAAGATTTTCATAGCGAGGATGTTCTGCATTTGTCGCTTTCGGAAGCAACTGCGTGTGGCGCCTTGTCGAGCAAGCTTTCGCGGCCATTGCAGGTCACATCGGCTAAGTACCGGCTACACCCCCTCCATACCGAAGGTGTTAATGAGATTCCGTGTTCCTGTGGAAAAGTATACGTCGGCCAAACTGGACGCTGGCGATGGGGGGCGAGGTGGCCTTGGGGTAGCACGCTCGCCTGTTGTTTTAAACGTCGCGGGTTCAATCCCTGGCAAAGGCGAAAAAACTTTTCACCATCAGTAATATATTCTGGAATGAAACAGCGTAATATGGTGGTTGAAAAATCAAATCCGGAACGAGACAACTTATAAGATATACAAGCCGGAATGGCTAGATGCGTAACACCCCCCACCCTGCCATACGCCCTAGCTGCGGCTTGTGGGGTATCGTGTAGATAGATAAACAGACGCTCCGTGACATGCAGATTAAAAGAACATTTGAGGGCCCTCACACGCAGTAACATTAAAGATTCGGGCATCGCGGAACATATTTTATCGGCAGGACCAGGTGAGGATCATAGAATTAAGGGTCCTGTCAAGGGAAAAACATTATTTCACCCGACTTATCCGTGAGGCAATTGAAATAGAGAAACGGCCGTTGATCTTCAACCGTGACGACGGCATTCGATTGAGTGCCGTTTGGAGGAAACTATTTCAAAAGGAAAGACCTGAGGCCAACGACCCGAGACACCCTACTGTGACAACACCTCCGGGCGATTGAC
>LYUA01000909.1:250764-261389 GCA_002093875.1 Calopteryx splendens | reverse complement strand
GGGGGGGGGATAACAGGGGAGGATGGAATAGAGGCGATGTCGTTTTCGTTCAAACTTTCATTTTCCAAGAATAGGTCTCAAGTTTTTCCTTACGAAGGTATTTGCCATCCGAGTGCTCTAAATATCCATTGGCTGCGAACAAGTGAAGAATGGATAGTTTGAAAGAATGGATTCAAGGCTGTTGCTATGCTCTACATTTAGCAGGTGCGGGAAAACTCTCTCATTTATTTCCATTTTGAAAAGCTTTAGAATATTTTATTTCTGTGTAGGTATCAGCATATGTGTCGTTTATAACTTCAAACACCGAGTCTTATATTAAAATGGAGTGATAATTCAAGGTAAGAACCCATTTAAAAAATTCTCTTTTAGAGAATTTTAGTAATTAAAGTAGTAAAATAATAAATATAAAATAATTTTAAACATAAAATAAAATAAATATAAAATAATAATAAATTAAATTAATTTAGTAATAAAAATTAGAACATTTTTAATTCATCAACTCAGGTTTCAATAGCTTAAAGTCAGTTTCAAGACGAACGTCAGGAAATGAATTGAATACAGTCGCAAGAACTATATGAAAAAACAAAGACCAACTCAAAAGCGAGTTACAAAGGCTATATAGAAGCTTCAAAGTTAATCAAGTTAGAAACATCAAATGAATTACACTATATTTGAAATAGTGAATAAAAAACCTTTAACATGACTGTGTGAGGTAACGTTAAAACGTGGGTCGGTGACTTGTAACGTTTTGTGCATGCCACAGAGTGTTTCTTGTGGCATCATTGTCACAATGTGTTAACATTGCATACTTACCCTGAACGACGCTTCAAAATGTGCGGTGCAACCAATATATACCACCAAGAAAAAAATGACAGAGATCCCTCCAATCTTCGACCACCTGACCCCGAGATGAATGCCACCCCATAAACAGATGCCATTTGTCTCACCCCTTCCCACCCTCTTGTCCTCTCTTGAACACTTTTCTCAAAAATAATATGAAAATATAAAATAAGGTGACGAAGGGAGCATAAAATCTTAAGCTAAACGAACCACATAATAAAAACTGCAATTAATTTTAATAACACACACCCAACCCTCCACCCACCCCCCTATCCCCCCGACTACCCTATCTCCCCTCTAACTCCTATTTCCACCCGCGCGATGGTTCGGGGGCAGCCAGCGCCGCAGGGCGTGGCGGGTGGGGGTGCGTGCGATTCTCCAAAGGGTAGAGGCAGTTTCCCGTGATAAGGGATTGGGGGAGGATAGAGAGTGGTTAGTGGAGGAGGTGGGCATGGAAGGGCTGGGGGAGGGGGAGGGAAGTGCGTTGTTTTGGGGACAGCGGAGGGAGGATTTTCAAACGAGGGGAGTGGTGGTCGGAGGGGGTGGTTTTGGAGTGTTAGGAGGGTGAGAGTGGCGAAGGCGCGTAATTGGGCGGTGGGGTGGCGCGGAGAAGAACGCAGGGCTCGTGCGTGTGTGAGTGGATGTGTGTGAGTGGTTATTTTCGGAATTTGAGTTTTAAAAAAAAAGGATGGTGGGTGAAGTAATTTCAGCGAATAAATGAAATGAGAGGGAGTGGTGGAATTGGAAGCAGTAACGTAGGACCAGAAATCCGAGGGAGAGAAACGGCAAATCCTTTTTTGATGCATTTTTCTGCGAATGAAAAGAGTGCTCACTTATTTTAAATGGGGAATAAACATATTTTTAATTAATGGGGATGTTGTTTGGGGCATATGAGGTGAATATTGCTAAGAGTTTCTGAAAACAATGTGTACGAGCCGACTTTAGTAGGCCCTGAAAGTTCAGCACATAAATGATTGTTAATGAATAGGTTTATCATTAAAATGCAATACCTTGTTTGAAACCCCAACTCTCAGTCAATGCGAATGTCTTCATGAAGCGTAAAAGTACTGCACGCATGCGTCGTCAAACATTTTGTGACGGAACCTTTTCAGAGTATCCATTGTTTACATGAGCTTCCTAGGAGTATTTCGAATAACTGCGTAGTCCTCTTTCAGTTCTCTGATGAGAGGTCATTCGCGTAAAATCCAATCTCTTTGAGCATTTATATCTTTAGTTGATATTACTCTTTATATATGTACTACCTATTCCCATGTGAAATTCTTCCCAAATTTATGTTACCGCGTCCTTCCCCTATTCTTAATACATCTACATAATTCCCCGTAGGCAGCCCCAAAATTAGATGGCAGGGTGTGTTTGGGCACTAGCCATGAAAAAAAGGGAAGTTAAAATATTTTCTGCTACGGGATGGAATCGATGCTTGGTGTTTTTCTCTCCTTGACCTTCGGATTGATTTTTTGTGTTTACTGTGGTTTTGTGGTTGTGACTCGTTTAACGGAAAACGTAGGTTTTCTTAAATCTATCGAATTGACAGGCTATTTATCTAATTTTACCATCATTTTCCATCATGCCGAAGTAATGTTGGATTTGAATTGATTCCTCTGCGTCCCATTTGAAATCACGTGATTGGTTTCCATTTAATTATTAAAATCTAGCGTTGAATCTTTAGAATTCTCTAAAAGTTACAATCCAAAATTACGATGTAATTTCGTATTTGTTTGATTCTTGAATAATTGTTGTTTGAGTCGGTCCCATATGCTCACAGTATATTCTATTTTTGGTGTAACTAACGAATTTAAACATGTAACTTTTAATTTATTTGTCACGATTTCCTACTATCCACTTTACAAATGCAACGTTCTTCAAGGTGGCACCGCATATACTACGTATGTGATTAACCAAAGAAAAGTCCGATGTAATGGTGTCGCCCAAGTACTTCACATGGTCAACAGCGTTAATTAGAACATTTAAGAGAGTGAAAATGTGGAGTTCTTCGCCTGATGTCCTTTTCAAGAAGCGCATAGCTGTACATTTACTTTGTTTAATTATGAACCCCAATCCGCACGTCATTCATGAATACAATGTAAATTGTTGGAAATTATTACGCGGCCATTATAGATCGTTATTTCCATGTAAATGATGGCGTCGTTGGCGAATAGTCTATTGTTGATTTCTTTTCTTATAATAGCGTTGTTTATGTAGATAAGGAACCGTAATTTTCCATTTACTCTGCTATTGGGGATACCAGAATTTATATGTATCTACGTAGTTGAAACTCGACTATTCTGATGCTAACCTTTGTTTGCGAACGATTAGAAAGTCCTGTGTCCATCTCATTGTGTTTTCTTCCTTTCCGTACTCTTTTAGTTTGCATACGAGTTTAGCATGCTGAACTTTGTCGATAACATTTTCAAATAAAAAAATACTCCCACCACCTCTCCGTTCTTGGAATCTCTGTTCCTCTCTCCTGACTTACTAATGCCGTGTCCAAAAGTATTTAAGTGGTGTTAACCATAATTTGATTTTTTTTCTAATGTCTCACTGGTTATTATAAATAAAGCTTAGGTTTCTGAAAAATGTCATACATGATTAAAATGATGTGATCTAAGATTAGATGGGATAGAGAGGTTAGTGAAATTGGCCCGTAGTTACTTGGGGAAAGCTTTTTAGCTCATTTAAAAATAGAGGTAAAGTTAGCTGTTAATGAATTCTAAGGAAACATGCCTTCGGAAATCGACTTGGTAAATGTTCTTTCGAGAAATGATGTAACTTCTGGGATGGCTGTTTGAGAACTCTTGCTTTTTTCTCTGGCCCAGGAGGGTGGTTTGTTTTAATTCGAAGGAGTTGTTTCGATATTCCATTACACGGTAGGTATACTGATATCTGTCATTTGGGTGCCAAGGATAACATAGGAACGAAGGAAGTAACATAGGTTGATCGAACTGAAATTTTATCTAGGCGATCATTAACCGAAATGGAATGCCATTAAATTGACCTTTCTCAGTCAACACAGTTAATGTACTCCCTTTAATTTGTCAATTGCTATTTAAGTTAGCTAATTGAGTAGTAATTAATTTGCCATTTGCTAATTTAGTTAGTATTTCATTGGGAGTGTCATTGGCAATGGTAATATCGAAGGTTCTCGCGGTACCACTCATCGGTAGGCGGCCCAATACCCAAACAATGCAATACCTCACTTTCTATAGGAACAAAGCAACGAGACGAATGGGAGCAATCTCTTTGAGCAAGCAGGAAGAATATGATGATAGGGCTGATCAGCGTGATGCGCCCGGAAGCGATAGGTGTGAGGAGGCAGGGATGGGGAGGAGGGACAGGGGAAGGTCGATGGTCGGGCGAAGGAGGAGGGGGGACGAGAGTGGGGGGAGGGAGGGAACAGAAGACAGAAGGCTTGGAGGGAGAATAGAACCGGGAGGGCTTTCTGGGCGTCGGTTTAAAGATCTATTATTGGGGAATGGGGTAGGCGACCGGAGTTGTTCTGGGGGTGTAGGGCGGAGGACTTATGGAGGAGACTGCAAGGAGGAGGTGGTTCAGGTCAGTGGATGGAGGCGACAGGGACTAAGGTAGGCAGGAAGTTAGGCGGTGAGGGTTTGATTGTGAGACCAAGCGAGCAACCAAAAACTAGGATCGATTTCATCCACATCAAGACCCCTTTTTTCCTTGTATCATTTTCCGTGAACCCACCCCCCAAGACCTCTCTCTCCACTGTATTTTCCTGCCTTCCTCTCCCCATCCTCTCACTCTCCTCATCTACTCGATCACGATCTTTCCTCTTCATGAAGTGAAACTTCTTTTGGGCACGGTAGTGAGAATTCCCCTCATAAATCACCGGGAAACGAAAAAGTGAAACAAAAGTCAAAAAATAATGATAGTGTTACAGTTTCATTCACCAGTTTGCTTGCTAAATTTCCGTTATGTTGATTAGATTATGATATCCCCATTAAATAAAACTAATTTGATTTGGTTACAGTTTTTCCAATTTATCCGTGACAACACTACTCCTTTTACAGTCTTACAGATAAGCACGCGCAGTCTTTACAATACCTATTAGCTTGAACGCATTATGCCAAAAACATGACAGGAGGCGTAGTGGAAGTTTAGTGAGAGGTTGAATACCTTTTCTCTTCCTCTTTTATCGTTGTATTAACCCGTTTGTCATTTTTTCATGCAATATGTGTTGAAAACAGCTGTTGTCTTTCTGTCTCTTATTCTATTTATAATATTTCTTGGATTATAATGTGTGTGTATTATAGATTCCAACGCGATAAACTTTAATTTTAACTTTATATACTCCTAACTCATTTACTTTTAATACGCATGACGACAACACGCATCATACTTTTTCCCGTCACTTGTCCTCTCCCCACCGCGTCTCTTCTCTCTCTCTCTCTCTCTCTTCCCCATGTCACGCGGGAGGTTGGGGGGAGAGGAGATGGGAGAGAGAACAAAAAGTGAGCATGTTTATCGCGTGTGCGGAAGGGGCGTGGGAGAGGAGATCGGGGGGAGATTCGGCTGTGACCGGTGGTTTCGAGTGGTGAGAGCTGCGGCGAAGAGAAGGGGTTTTGCGCGCGGGTGTTACGGGTCGGCGCGGGAAGAATTTCGAGGAATTCCAATACGCGAGGGGTTTGGCGAGTAGCGAGAGGAGAAAGGGAGTGGGGTGAATGGGGAGGAAGCGAGGGTCGGGACTCGTGCGAACGTGGCGAAGGGGGGGGGGCAGAGGAGGAAGGAAAGCGGTGGAGGGGATGGACGAATGAGTGGTGGTGAAAGTGCTCATGTAGGAATGGGGTTGGGGAGTGGTCGGGGAAAGACAATATAACTTTCCGCGAAATTATTGGTCGAAAGATAGATACCGGGAAAGCGCATGGCACAATTGATTTTTGGATAAAAGCCTTGCCATTTAAAACCTCCGTCATGACTCAGTGCGGTTCTGAAGCACTCGGGGGTTGAAAATTTATTCCGCAGGCAAGCACTATTCCCTTAAAAGCCGCCTTTCTTGTGCGTGGACTGGAACATTCATTTGTGGGTGTTTTAAGTGAAGAGCATACGTTTCATTTTCTGCTTTGTTGGACGTACAGGGGTGGCGTAGTGGACCAGAGTGCAGAGCGTTTAGGTGTTCACTGATGGGCTCGGGTTCATATCCAGGTCAGACCACGGACAACCAGAGGTTCTCTTTGGTAATCAGATTTTCCTTGAATCGGATATTTATTGGAAACCACAGGTGGAAAACTGGAAAGGAACCCTGTTCATTTGTGAATTTCGAATGTCAAGGGGCTTTATTACAAGATGCAATTACAAGGGGCAATATTACAAGATGAACTCTAACCTCACCAATCACTCCTACCTTTGGGGTTGCTTAGGAGGATTAAAACTTAAATTTAAGTTTGTTAAAATTAACTTTTGTAACTGAATTTAAATGTAGACTCGGTTTTATCATGTAGACTACCGTCATATGATAGGAAGTTAACTGAACTAAACGCAGAAATTCCAAATTTAAATGTTATTTATGGCCTAGGTTTTTTTCAAATACATGTTAAAGATCTAACGATCTCTGTAACGACACTACGTAAGTTGAAAATAAAATTTTAATGCAGATAGAATAGCTTATTTTTCTACGAATGAATTTCCATCAAAACTTAAGTAAAAACAATAAAAGGTGACGTTCATTTTGTGAGTAAAGCAGGACTTATTTTATTTTATAAAAAAATGACTGATTTTACCTCTCCGGGCTCGCATCATCAATATGAATGGGCTATGAGTTTAGTGACCGTTTATCAAGATCCATTGCAATAAGAGAGAAACGATTTAACGGGAGGATATTGTTCCGGTTAATCCGGGATTTCGTTAAAAGTGGTATTTGGAAACCACCATGAACGGGAAATCTTCTGAAGGTTTATAGTCATTGCTAATCTTACTGACAGTTTTCGAGGATCAACCTATATCGATTAGTAATTATATTGGAGGTAGCCGTTCTTCTTCATGTCGTCAACGGCACTTGGCAGTGTGACCTGGAATTGACAATTATAAGGATGTGATTAGACGAGTTCAGGCTAGCGTTTACACTCGTGTAATCACAGAGAAGAGTTGGTGACGTTCCCTTTTTAAGGGCTAGGCCAGTATATAAAACACATGTTCAGATTTTCTGGAAGCTTACCCACTCCCTTTTCTCATGTCATTCTCTTTTTCTGTGCTTCGTTCACCTTGGTACCATTCAAGTATGGTTTCATGCATACTCTTCAGTTCCTGAATCATCTTACATTCCTCATCATGAGGAATATGTGGGGTCTATTTCACTTCGTTCACCCATGTGTTTCTCCATCTACTCCTTCTACTTCACTAATTCACTTATCTTTATTTAAATTAAAATTCTGCTTTAATATATCTCTCACAATTTAGGACCACAGCAAGAATAGAATTAGGCGCCTCAATAATGTTACCGAAAGCGTCTAGAGGTGAACGATAAGTAGGGTTTGGATGTGAACTGTGGTGTTTTTGGATTTAATATAATTCTTAATCTGTTTTCATTTGCACGATGCCTGTAATAATATGAAATAATAGTGTGTAGGTAGTATTTGTTTTGCGTGTATTTCTCTTCGTAGGTATAAAGTATAGTAGGAGGGGTAAAGCGTAGTTGCGCGTAACCCTTCATGTGTGGTGCTTGAAAGTGACGCTTAAGGTATTGGGTACTGCAATACGTTGGCATGTGTCCTTTTTGCGAATCATGACCCCCCATTACGCATTGTGTCATTCCTTGAGCGCATCCCTGCTGTGAACTCACCCCTAGCCACACACCCCAGTGGTTGTGGCTTGCAGGATATTAGATCAGACACAATCTCATTAGTGCATTAAATAAACATTCTTTCCGTCTCCGCACATCAGCTCTCCAATTTGTGCCAAATAAGTCCTCCAATGCCAAATATGAGTAAACACGTCCAAATATAAATTAATCCAGTCAAATACAAGTCTGGCTTCTATAATTACGTGGAGAGGAATACGCTTACACAAATTAACATTTTTATGGCATTAGGTAGACTCATTTTTGTAGCCCCATGCACTTAAAACAACCTTTCTGCGTAAATTAATACCAAAAATAAATTCTTTAAATTTTCCAACCGTATTATGCGAAAAATTGCTCTACCATGCATTCATTCTTCCCATACTTCTTATTTTAAAAACTTCTTTGGTATTTTCTACAAGTTTAAAAAATATCAAATTAGATATGCATTAAACACAATCTAGCACTGTATTAAATTATATTTCAATTGACATTCCATCTTCAATTTCTTAGTCCTCTGTTGCCATAAAATTTCTCTCTTCGGGAGTCGGCCTAGCAAGAGCACGCGGAACATATACTTCTAGGCTGTACCGTAAACTTAGGAATGTACCTTACTTCATCACTGCATTTCTGCTCTTTTCACGTTTCCTTTAGTTAAAAAAACTCGTGATCGAAGCATTCTACAACTCTAGCATTCGGCAATAGCACACATTTTGCCGTAACACACTGTCATACGAGTTATCTGAGAGTATATTTCGCGAAAAATATGTCATTTAATAGAGGCATTAGTAGGGGTTTTACTTTCTCAAATGATTACAATTCTTTTTCAAATAAATTTTACAGCTATAGCGAATATTTACAAATATTTAATGAGACAAAAATAACTCATTAGGAGATTATTATTACATCATTTCCGAAGAATTTTTATCATTGCATAGAGTTTTACAATTAGCCTTAAGGTAGATTGGAGTTAGTGTGAAGGTAACCACAAGTATCTCAAATAAATATTTAATGACAAAAATTGAAAGTCTCGCACAGCCTTACTGTATATCCACTGCAAGATTCAAGTGTGGTTTTTGAGTAAATTATAACGTTTTCAATCCATAAACTTGGTTGGAACAATCAAGTTCGTTTTACCTGCCGCTTTAGCTGTTCAACTCTTTTGAGATTTCAATTTTTAGCGAGATCTTTAATGTCGTTAATTGCTTTTGGCGAACCTATTCAGCAGCCAAGGAGCAAAGCGGAATGCAGAGTATTGTTTGTTCTGTTTGCGGTCGATCGTTGACCAGGCATAGGTGTGTTGCCTACTGGAGTCCCTCCAGGTAGTGTCCTATTAAATTCGATAAGATTTCATATTCACTCCAAGATATTCTTTTAGAACCGAGTAAAGGTTAGTGGTTGACCTTGAAACTTGAATTTTGAACTAGTTAGTTGAACTTACAGAACTGAAAGTAATTATTCACCTCTTCTATGTCCTTTTTAGTCTTATATACTCTTCATTTAATAAAATATTAAGCATGAAATGTAAATTTATGCAATAATAGCTCTGAAACTGATTTTAAAAGCGTAAATTTGGAGAGAGGTTGAGAATGGAAAAAGTGAAATTCATAGCAAAATAAAACGAATTAAGAATTGCTAGGGGTGAGTGAAATTTGTCGGGGAAAGTTAAAAGATGGCAAAAAATTAAATCAAGTAAAAATATATTGAGGGGAAATGGAATGCTGGAAACAGTGACATATGGGAGAATGTTGGTCCACCGAGATTTTGGGAGGAAAGTAATAGTGATTTTAGATACGGCATAAAGAGAGGCGGTATTTATATTGAGCTAAAGAGAATGGTTTACTGTTATATGTTTGGTGTGGCAATAAGAAGCATAAGAAGTATTAATGTGCTTTCTTTCTATGCTGGGGACGTTGTCATGCATCATTTGAACTCTACGAGGCTGGCGAAATAATGATTCTCCAAATTTTTATTTAAATTTGAGCTAGTGGAAAGTGCTTACGTGCATCACATGAGAAATTATAAAAGAGAATTTATTTAATCAGCTAATCTTTGGGTGAATGGGTTAATAATTCGTTGTTGTAATCATAATAATTGGAGTGTATGTATTTGAATAATTTTTATGCATCTTAAATAAAATTTGGTGAAATATAATGTTTTTGGGGTTTGGTGGAGAAAATAGCATGGAAACGGATGAAGCGATAAATGAATTAGGTATGGGATCCTTTTGACTATGAATGGAAGTGGTCACTGAGTGAGAAGGCTTCAGCGCGGAACAGATGTATTTGAAAAGGGGTTCCTGAGGATATGATTCATACTTGTTTTATTCAAAAAAAGCTTAGGTTAAACTGCTAAATTCATCTTTCGATTATGAAATTTAAATAATATTTAATGAAAATTTTATTCTTGTTTAAACGAAATTTCGATTGATTGAATATCACTTGTAAATTTATATTCTTCTTGCTTTTTTCTTTGAATTGTTAATCAAGGCTTATCTGGTAGGTAAAGAACCTTCTTAACTTCGACCAGATACAGATACATTTCCTATCGTGGAAATCGATTTCCTATTTTCTCCAAACCATTCAGAGTCCCGGATTATTTCACCCACCAAATCCCATTACATTTACTATACTCAGATGCACAACTGGATTTTAGCATGTATTTTATCGAGGTCTAAATGTAGTTTGTCTTGAGCGTTTGAATGAACGTACATGGGAGTTAAATATCATTGGTAAAATTGCTTTTTTCTTAACACTTCGTAAAAAATATATATTTACACATATTTTTCCCGCTTGCTCGATTTTTCATACTGTCAATCGAAGATCTTCCATGATTTCGAATCTTCACAACGAAAGCTGCACCGTGAACTGTTTGGACTCCCTGAACTTTGGTCACTTTATATAGATATACAGTCATTTTTGAATCGTTATGAATATAAAGACGTGCAAATTTTCCACAAATAAATTTTTTATTACTA
>LYUA01000909.1:216788-229391 GCA_002093875.1 Calopteryx splendens | reverse complement strand
TACTGGGTGAGCTCTACCCTCACCTTTTATCAAACCAACCTTCGGGTTATTACTGTGATTTTGATATAGGTATCTGTATACCCTTTCAAAATAGTTTATTTTGGCAGTCGTCGTTTAAAATCTCGGTAAGAGTGCTGGAAGGCTTCAATCGAATCGAGCCTTTAGCTCCACCGTAACGCTCATTGGATATTATCTACAGTCGAGGATGGGGAATAAAAATTTTAAAAAGAAATAACAAAATCCCGTAGGTAAACCCCAGTTATGAAAAACGCCCATAGTATGCATGTCTCATTACATTTCTGCCACACCTTGTATGTGTTCACCGTTAGCTAGTACCGTTGTAATGGTGGCGCCAAAACACTTCACATGGTCAGTAGTGATAACTAATTAGAATATTTCCCAGGGTGAATGTTTAGGTTTGATCTTCTATTATCCTTTTTAAGAAGCGAATAATCGTAATTTATTTGAATTTATTCAAATCCCTATCTCGCTCACCATTCATGAATTGTATGTAAATCGCTATGAATTTTTGCGTTCAGTGTTGTTCGTTATTTCTGTTTATTTATATAGTCTGATGTTGCTTCCTGCTTTTGAACTGGTGTCTTTTACGTACCTACATAAGGAACAGTATTGATTCTATAAATCTACCCTAAGCGACGCTGGATGTTAATTGCACTTAGCCGGATTTGCACATGTTTTTCCTGTACTTCCATGACGTAGGAACAAAAGACCTTCAGGTCTTCATGAAGTTCATAACATACATTTTTATTTTCAAATTTTAGGCTACAATTCATGATTCTGTTAATGATCTAGTTTCGGAAATATTGCGTTAAAATTTGCTAGGAATATATTTGTTGACTCCTTGTGTAATTATTTCTAGGAATTATTTCCACTTTTGGCCAGGACCTTCACTGTGTTTTTAAAATATTTTTAAATAGCTCTTTATTTACTGAATCCCTTAAATTTTTCTTTATTGAATAAATATATCTTTCGTTTTAGCCTATCGATTGTGTACATGGAATTTTCTTTCTCAGCAACAATGATGGCACTGTGGTCACAAATTCCTTCACACATATCTAGGATCCTGATATTTTGGAGGTGATTTGTCAAGAAGATATCTTGAGTTACTATGCCTAGTTGGTTTTTTCACTAGTTTATACGATGAGTTATCGGTAATCGCGTTTAGTTTCTTCCCTGTATCTCTGCTTCCATATTTTACCGAAAGGGTGCGTTAAATGCGATATTCTGATATCCGGAAATGAGAATGCGTTCTGTGTTTTGGAACTCCACGAAACGAAGTCCATTTTGGGTGTGCGACGGCATTTCAGGAACAAATTTCAAAAAGAGCCACCGCAGGGGAAAACCGATTCGTAAATGTGACACGCAATTTAAGGCTACGGGTTGTCTGTGTATAGGGAAATCCCTGTACACAGACCTATAGGCCGGCCGTCGGTGTTTGATGAAGCAGTGTAGTGACGTTTTCCGCTAAGTTTTTAAGCGAAGCCCAAGCAAATCAACAAAACGACCGGGAGCAATTCCACATTTAGCTATGTGGAGTGGAGTTTTCCGAAAGCGTATGTAACTAAAGCCATACCAGTCGCAGCTGAAATTACATCAGGTCGGCCCTATTTTCTAGGGCTATTCTTTCTTGACAATCTTATTTTCAGTGGCGGGACCACCTGAGTGTCGAAGACAACCAACGCCATACCAGTTATCTCATTCGCTTCTTCCACACATGAATTCAATGCAGACAAATATGTTGAGTTTTATTGCTTTAAAGCCAATCCAAGCAGTCAAACTTTAATTGCGTTTCATCAGTCCCATCGTCAATAATATTATTTGTTTCCTGCCCATTTCACTTTCTTTTAGAATATCAAATCCATCAATGGGCATTAATATTGCCCATATTATTTTTTTAAAGACTGTTATTTCTATTTCTCACTGACGTATCTAGAATTTATTCATCGAATTAGAATTTGTGGTACGTGAAATGTGGAATATTTTTAAATGCTCGCAGAAACTCCCATAGTAAGCCACTCTTTTACTTTAAGGATTACTCTTTCCATTCGTAGGTTTGCCAAATTTGATACCTGAAGTCCAATTGCGAAATTTTTCCCGCTGTTTTTTGGAAAGTCGTCTCGTGATTATTAATTACCTACTTTGAAATTTTTTCCTTAAGAAGAAGATTGCATTGCAGCATTGCGAGTTTGCTAAAACTTTTTCGTAATTATCTTTAATATAACTCGATTTAAAAGGTAAAGAATGATAAGTAAATGTTCAATGAGTATATCATTTTTGTTAAACTTAATATGCTACATACATTATTGCAAACAGTCCAGTATTCACTTTCTTGTACAGAAAGAGTGAAGAATATAGTAAATATTACATTTTTTACGTTACTTGACTTGGAGAGTGTATTAAAATTATTTATTTTAATAATGAATGTCAATAAATGTTTTTAGCTATACGCAGGAGACTAAACGATTTCCATTATAGGCAGAATTACTGAACGGTTCCCATTGTATATACCCAATGAATTAAATTACGTATATCTAAACGAAAATTCTCTCTTGAAATGGGAGTTTATTTAAGAATTTACATAACATTTTGTATTGAGAACCTGATAAAAACACTTTTCGCACCCAAAGTGTTCGGTGAACTTCGAGTAGGAGCCAAATACAATCGAAATCAGGTCACCCTCTTTCTTTATACATTTGTTGCTAATTAGTTAAATGGGTGAATTTAAAATATTGGAAACTTTATTATTTTTAGTATATTTTTTGAACTAAATGAAATGCTCAAGATATCTCAAAGTTTTTTTTAATCTTGATTTTATCAACCAGTGGTTGTGGATATTTTACCTTTTATGTGAGTTCAGTTATTTCACTAGACGTCCTATTTATTAAGGTCAGGTGACGTACTAACAATATTAAGTATTTACTCATTTAGCGTTATTATCATTCGTTGAAAGACTAATATTCTTTCATTATCAATCAGGAAGTCCCATTTAACGCTCCAAATAAGAACCACGGATTGCTGAAGGTACTAGGAAGAATATATTCGTGCAGATGAAATGGAAGAATTTTCAGCGTATAAATAACTGTTTCATGGAAACTTTGGTAATAAATAAAGTGGATTGAGAAAATTTTCAAACTCTATGTACATTTTTTACGAGTAAAAGAAATTTTCATTCTATTGACAAATATTTGCTGCAGTTTATAGAGAAAAAAAGTTATTTTAGATGCTACGTTGTAGTAGAAAATAACAGTTTTCCAATATTGTATGCTCTTTTATATGACATCTGTTGGCATTGGATTTCTCGCTCTACAGTACATCTACAGTGTAACCTCTGACAATTATCTCTAAAATAATTGAAATAGTATTCAACGAAGCACGTAACTATAATAACTTAATGTTTTCTCAAAGGAGTGCAAGAGTGGCTGTTCACGTTTGACTATGTAGATCATTTATTTTATGCAGAGGTGTGAATTACTGATGTATATATATCTGTTACGGTTCTGAGTAAATTATGTTTATTGTTAAATTTTGTAATTCAAGTGTCTTTGTTATGTCTACATATAACTTCTGAGCATGGAAGGAGATGATTTTATGTTTGTTTCACTCGGCCCCTATCAGGTGCTGGCAGTTGTACATTTGAAAACACATGATAGTAATAGTCCTTATAGTAATAAATTCATTACAAATTGTTGTATTACATTGCATTTTTGAAGTTCATATTTTAAATTTATGAATAAGAGAAACAAATGTTTTAACATCACAGTAGTTTGCTCGATCGCGAGTAGTAATTCAGTGAAAATTGTATATTAATTTCACTGTTAGCATTTAGATGCTGAAATATTAAGAGGAAATTATGCGTACTAGTGATCGATTGGAGTTTAAATATTAATTGCGTTATAAAATATTAACTTGAAATTGCAACCTCAAATTAATGCACATCTTCGTGGAAAATTGTCAGAATAAAGTTCAAAGCGCGAACCATATCCATGCTCATTAACGTCGCATCCTATTGGAACAAAAATATCTATTATTATATTCCTATTTTCGTGAAAAATTATCAACCTAAATGACGGCGTGCTTAGAAAACAATGAGTGGAGTATTGATAAATGGAAAGTTTAAGCGTGAAAAATAAAGTAGATGATATTAAAAACGAAATATAAGTGAACGAGTAGAGGCTAAAGACTAACTGGTGTGGCGATATAGGACTCAAGAAATGCATGATATAAACTGCAAACGAAAAGGTGTGCAAGAACTGTGTCTACGAAGGAGAAATAAAGGAAACAGGGCATACAGATAGAGATAGATGCAGTAATCCAAAACAGTTGGAGGCATTGAAGGTAGCACAAGAACGCATTACTGAGTTAGAAAAGGAAAATGCAGTGTTGAAATTTGAAAATAGCATCTATGAAGGCTAAAAACTGAAGCAAACAATTAAATCGCGCCACAAATCCGCGAAAATAGAGATGGAGGAGGCACACAAGTCCTAATAGTCAAACCAAAGAACAATCAGGCGAATGAAACCATCGACAATCTGTTCAAAGCAAAGATAAAACCGGTGGAAGTTCATGCAAGGGTGACGGGGATGAAAGAACGGAAAGCCGTAACGGGGTAGTACTCTGCTCCGATACTGAGTCGAGAGACAAAATATGTGCTTGAATGCTAAATGAAATCGGTGAAAGTGTCAATGTGGTGGAAGTGGAAAATAAAGCACAAAAAAAGCGAAACCAAATTGTCGTTAAAAATTCAGATCTAACGGCTAGAAATGGAATAGAATTTTCAGAGAAGGACATCGTTTAACAAAGCAAACTGGCCGTTAATTATACTTCAAAATAGTGCATCATAAGATGATGGACAACATTTAAAAAACTATCGGACAAAAATTCACATTTTCGATAAAAAAATTCCGTCATGCTAGCTCTTGACTGGCGAGTATACCCAGTTTCGAACTATGCAAGCATCATTAGATGTTACAATTTTCAGGGATATGGACACAAAGTGCGAAGTCAATTATCACAGCCATGTGCTTGCAAATACTTTGCGGGGAACCACAATTGGTAGGAATGCAGAATTGCACAAAATTGCCGCAGGAGAAACGTGAGACACCCGCAAATGGAACCACTAAACCGTGCTCGTCATCCCCATAGTGCGCGGTGTGAAGTGTTCCAGGAAGTGAAGAAGGACCTGATGGAGAGGTGCAGCTAGGAAAATAGCCTACAGACCAAAAGTGACGTAATATACCTATTTCAATGCAAACGGCTTAATCCAAATATTGACGAGATTAAGTTAATGGATTATGAATGTAAACCTGCCTTCATGCGTGTAAGTGAAACACATGTGACAGATAGCATAGAATCGCGAGAGGTTACCATGCAATAAACGTAAACTCTAGCAGTAGACACATCGGAGGATGTACAATATTTTTTCGGAGAGATATAAAAATAGCCTAAATAATTGTAGTAAACAAAGAAAACCAACGTTGGGTGGTAGGAATTTTAACTAAATACAAGAATATAAACTTAAAAATTTGCACAAGGTATAGATGTAGCTTAGAGAGAGTGATTATGTAATTTTTTCGATTATTATGTAGAAGAACATGTTCTGTTAAAAAAAGGGGATATTTTGTTGGTAGGAGATTTTAAAATTGATAAAATTAAAAATTATTATTATTCAGAAAAGATTTGCTGAAATAATCAACATAGCTAGGCTACAGATTAAAAATAATACTCTCACTAGGATAACGAACAGATCCAAAACATTAATCTATTTGATAATAGGTAAGTAATATAGAGACAGTGAAGGTAGAAAACAGTACCTACTAAATATGTAATATCGGATCATGTACACTAATATGTGAAATATTATCAAAAAGGATAGAAAAAGAACAGATGATAAGGTGATATCGAAAAGCACCCATGGAATTAAACAAAATTATGAATGCAAAAGAGAAAAATTAGAGGGCAAATGAATAAACGATGAAAGACTGTGATAATGTGCTGATACAGGGTAAATATTTTATTGAGAATTTTAATACAGCTATAGATAAAGTCAAAAAAATATTAAATGAAAGCAACAGTAGTTTAAGTAAACCATGGGTAGTAAATAAAAAGGAAGTATTAAGATATGAAAAAAAACTCAACAAAGAAAAAATAAAATGCTTTTGTGATACTAGCATAGAACAAAAAATGGTATACAGGAAAGTGAGAAATAATTGCTCAGCAATAATTCAGAGAAGAAAACAAATCTAAGAACAGGCTATATACAAAAATGAAACAGACTCCAAATGTATCTGGAAAACGCTCAAATTACTGGTTTGATATAAGAAAGGAAAAACAAGTTGAATAATGAAATAGTATTCAATTATGTCAAAAAGGTAGAGGATTACATGGAATTTGTTAGTAAATTGAAATATATATGTATGTATAATAAACAGTGTGGAAGACACTGAGAAGAGCATTATAACCACAAAGGAGGATAATTTGGATTTTAATAAAAGCAAAATGCCAAATGTACAAAAAACTCAATTCGATGACTTCATACCCATTGCTGAAAATTAACCAAGGAGGATTTTAAAAATCACAAAGCAAATCTAGACGATATATGTGCCAAAATTATTAAAGAAACGTTTTCAGAATACTGTAATTCTTTGGTATAAGTAATAAATTTATCCCTAACAATAGGTTAAATAATAAGCGAGTAGAAACTATCCACCATAATCCCTATCTCAAATATTAAAAACCCACTAAACCTGAAGAATTAAGAACAATCACATCGTTACCATTATTGGAAAAAGTCATAGACATTTGGATCCATGAACAACTAAACAAGCATCTTGAGGATAATAATATGTTTTATGCTCATCAGCCAGAATTTAGGAAATATATCAATGCTGAAAGTGCAATACAACTAATATTTAGCCGATAGATAAGGGAGATAAATGAAGGTAAAATTATAATAAGTGTGATTTTAGACCTTAAAAGAACTTTTGAAACTGTAAATAGAAATCTTTTGATATAAGCAAATTGATTTCAATTTGATTGTACAATTATGGACTAGGAGGTGTTGTTATAAAATGATTCAGATGTTATCTAGATGATAGGTTTCAAGTAACAAAAATAGACTATAGTAAATCTCAAAAACTAAGGAACAATATAGGTGTCCCCCAAGGAAGTGTGTTGGGAGGAATTTCATTTATAATAGGTATAAATGAATGACATCAATATGTGCTCTAAAGATGTTTTCAATAAAATGTTTGCAGATGATGCATTAGTTTATGTATCTGGTAAAGAGAATGTATAATTTGTAACACACTAAATAAGGAAATAAAGGAGCTGACCAAATGGTTCCAAATTAATTAATTAAAATTGAATGCTAAAAAATCTGCAGCAATGCTGATTAAAATTCAAATAGTAAACAGAAAGAGGTGTTATAAAAATATCCCCAAAGGATAGAACTAGATCAAATATTAGGTTACCAATTGTAAGTAAAATACCTCGGGGTGATTGTAGATTCCCTGCTAATAGCCATTTCAATCATGTATGTAAAAAACTTTTTAAAAAAAATTGCAATGTTATCCCGAGCAAGTAAATTTCTATCCATCTAGACAAGTCAATATAATACAGCTTTCAATTTCCAAAATTACATAATTTTGTATAATTTTGGCTATTGAAACCTGTATTACATTGATTTACCTCGTGGCCAAAGTAGAGGTCCATTATAATAACATCTAGACAAGGCTTATGATACACAAAGAAATAATAGCCCCTCACTTTGATTACTGTGCCACGATTCTCTTTGACACAAACAAGGATATCATTAAAAAACTGCAGACATAGCAATTGAGAGATATGAGGGTTATACTAAGTTGTCAAAAGAGACCACACACAAATGATATGCTAGATGCCCTTCGTTTTTTATCTGTAGAGAAAAGAACAATTTATAGCAATCTTCTTTTTTTAAATAAGTTGGCATCACTCATACATTGTAATAGAAATAATTGTTTCAATGATTTTCTGGTAAAAAACAGTGAAAATCATACACATGATACCAGAAATAAAAAAAAATCTTCCTAAACAAAGCAAAGAAATGCAAGTGGTCAAAAATCATTTTTCGTAAATGGGCTAAAAATATGTAATGAAATAATATGTAAAATAAGTGATTTAAATGATTATAAATGTAGAAAAAGGTAATGCGAATATGTTAAGAAAATTCCCAATAAGAATGAAACAGTGCCTATGTAAAGAGAGATAATGCATTGGTATCCACCATATGGTCTGCAGGCAATGGTAGAGAGAGACTTAGTTCATATGATATGCACAAATATTATTGTATCTTATGTATTAAGTATGTTTGTACATTTGCATTTTTTAATTGCATATGAATATTAGTTCAAAATAACTACAACCAATAAACTTGGTTAATTATTCCCACAATGCACAAGTTAATGCTTCATCAATTCGTTTTGCTACGAGCTATGGGCGGAACCGAGAATTTCACCATGTTAAGAATATCACTGGAGGAATTTGATATTCGGTTAACAACTTCAGATTTTGTTCGTCAATCGTTCAAACATACACATTAATTTTGAAATATTTGGAATGAAGTGATTTAATAAAGATTTTTAAATTTTTATAGAAAACAGGAAGTCTTTCGCAACATTTATTTTTTATGGTTTTTATGTGAACGTAAAGAATATTCAGCATATGAGATCACTAAAAATAAATCATCTGAGATCATTACCATTTTGGTAGACATGCAAATCACTCGTTGTAATATCTGCGATTTTTTGGTTATTGGACTGATTAAATCCGGCTTGGACTGTGCGATGGCTTTCCAATATCATATTTATATTCAGAAATGAGATACCGGAGCATTTTACTCCTCAATAGACGTTTAAGGGTCGTTCGTAGTCGAAGGTGTTCTGCAGTTAATGTAAACATGTATGCCCTTACCTATCCACATGAAACGGCTTCCTCTTAGGGATGGATCAATTAATAAGCAATTCTCGCTCCAGTGGTTGGGCTATCATAGCGGCGTATACTGATTAGCTGCGGTTTCGTTGAACAAAACTGTTTTAACACGCCTGGAAGTTACTCAGTTCCGCTTGAATGTGTATATGTATGTGTGTATGCATGTGTATGTGTGTATGTATGTGTATGTATGTATGTATATGTATGTATGTATATATTATACATGTAGGTATGGTTCACCTTCACCTACCACCATAATGAACTAAAGTGAGCAACCTGCAACAAAAACGCTCATGGCTCCGGATAGCGAGTAATGTTTACCACGGGCCTGAAATTGCGTCTTCCTTTGTCAGGTGTGGTCATTAAACCTTTCTTAGGCGGACGAGGTTGGTGTTTTACCCGACGGTAACCCGTGGCAACCCTTTCTCCGCCCTCGACACAAAACGCCGTAATGCCGCCTGGCGGTGCAGAAAAATCCTCCCTGAAGAGCGAACCAAGTGAGGCGCCCTCCCTGGAGGATCCTCATCACACAGCTTCCCACTCCCTTCCCTTGATCCGTGCGGCTTCTCCACACACACAGGATCTCTCTCTCTCTCAAATTAATTGGGGAGTGAGTGGCTTTACACCACAAACAACACCACTCCTCTATCCCTTTCCATCCTGTCTCTCCCTCCCCTCTACCCTTTTAGCCCGTCTTAAGTCTTCGAGCGCCTCAATGCTAAGGAGGTCGAGCAAACCCTTCCTTAGAGAGATGGTGTAGGCGAAGGAGGGAGAGTGATATAGAGAGCCTTCCCTGCGCACATATCCTCGGGGACGGGGGGGCGATGGGAAGGGGGGGTGGGGGCATCTAATCGTCGGGGTCTCTCGAATTTCATGTAATTTTGAATGCGTAAGACGCGTGGGAGTCCCCTCCGTTAGTATGTGCACCCTTTCACCCCTCCTCTCTTCCTTCCCTCTTCTCCTCATTTCCCGTCGCCGCCTTTCCTCTCCCTCGCTCCCCTCTCCCCTACCTCCCACGCTCGTCTTCCCATCATCCCAAAGCCATCGCTCACACCATTCTCGCCCAGGGGTCTTTGAGAGGAAACGTACGCTGCGAAAGAGTAGATACATTCTTTGAAATAAAAATCGTACATATAGTGTTCAGTAGGGAAAATTCCCTGCCTGTAAATCACGGTGCCAGGGAAATCAACAATGGGATCGTGTTACAGCTTCTCTAAACAACTTTCGGGTAAAACTATAACACTATCTTCATTTCTGCGTGCTTATGCGTCAAAATCCATGCATCAACTAGTCACTTCAACAATTAGGGGCTAGGATGTGCTTATTTATTTCGTGACAAATGTACCCAAAACGGTCCTAAATATTTAAACCGTAACGGCATTTGACTAGACAGCACAGAGTAGTAAACGCTAATACTTTCACCTTAGTGTAATTATAAATACGAAAAAAGAAAAGTTTCCTTCTATAAAATAGGATATATCATTGCTTTAAAACTTTAGTTGCAGCATTTATTTATGATTTTTCAAGCTGAAATATAAAACATTCGCAGTTATGCCACTAGCGATGGACGTTATAAGATTATGCATGACGTGTATTATAAGACATTTTGGGCCATTGGCTAGGAAACCTTTCGATGTGCTCTAAAACAATCAAAATAAACATATTATTTGAATATTTGTTACAAACATTTGAGTAAAAAAATCATCATGTACACAGATTTTTTGTATGAAATCACTCCCTGCCACTCACTTAAGTGGTAGCTTGTAAGAGACAATGCAGGTGTAGATGAGCAATTTGTTTTCTTTATTTCCGTGATAGTGATCGGATTACAATTTTTCAACCAGCAAATCCAGCGCGGTTTGGTTACAGTATCTCCAAAGCCACCCATTAATCACTGAACGTCACTACTGTCCTGTACCTTTGTAAAAGTCGTAGCCCCTTTTGTTCCCTCCTATTGTAGTTACTCCCATCGCAGTCTCTCTAACAACCCCGTCAAGCTTACACTTTTCTAATATTATTTTTTTACAAACCTAGCGGATTTACTTATAACTTTATCTAATTCCATAAATAGTTCTTTCTCCGATGCGTTCCAAATAATCGATGCATATTTTAAATGAGGCCGAAATAATGCGATATAGCATCTCCTCATCACTTTTTTATGGCACTCACACGCAACCCGTCTGATAAACCCTAGTTTATTCGTGGCGACCCCACATATTCTCCTAACGTGTGTTCCCCATGAAAGGTCTGGTGGGAGTGTGACCTCTAAGTATTTAACTTCCTCTGTATTCCTCAGTTTGGTTCTGTCGAGTTCATAGTCAAATTCGCGTGTTACGTTTCTTTTACCCCAAAAGCTAATCACTGTACATTTTTTTAAGACTTAATTCTAACCTAAGAGAGTCGCTCGCTGTCGTCTGAAGTTTTTATTTCTCTGTAAATAACTGTGTCGTCGGTAAATATTCTGATGTTGCTGTATATGTGCAAACCTATGCCGTTAAAGGATATAAGGAAAGGCAAGAGATCAAAAACACTTTCTTGTGGGACACCGGATGTTACGTTTACCACACCTTCCGTTTTCTGTCAGAAAAGAATTTCTTAATCCATCAAATTGCTTTTTCTTTAATACCGTACGATTTAAGTTTGTATAAAGGTTTCTTATGTGGGACTCTATTGAAATCCTTCTTGAAATCCAAAAATACTGCATCTACGAGTACCACTGTGTTTCTTTCCCCTGATTTGAGTGTGTCGTGTATGAAATGACCTTGTTGTGTTTCGCATGACCTGTTTTTTTTCTGAATCCGTGTTGGTATCGGCTTAATATGTTTCTACTGTCTAGAAAATTCATGATGTTACTAACAACTATGTGCTCTAATATTTTACAGGTAATCGATATTAATCATATTAGTTTCGTAATTAATGGGATCTTTTCTATTACCGCTTATATAGATGGAGTGATGTTGGCCAACTTTCATTCGCAGGGGTACCGAACCTTCTGTCACTGATTTATTGAACACGATTTCTATGTTTGAAGAGGTGTCTTCAGCGGGCTCCTTCAGTATTCTAGCGGGTATTTCTTCTGAACCGGGGGATTTAGGTATTTGAACCCAATCCGGCCGACGGGCCCTCTCGGGCCGTGCTTCCTGCGCGCGCCGGCCATATTGGTCGGTTCGTTCATATTGGGGTGGCGCGGGCCTTGGGGTCAGTCGCTCTTTACGGTTGGGTTCGGTTCGGTTGGGGCGTGCATCCACCAGCAGCTAATTTAGGTATTTTAGGCATTTTATGTCTCGGAGCTGCTTTCTTTTTCTTTCTATGATTAAATGTCATAATGAGAGCATCTTCGGTTTTCGAAAATAATATTTTTTTTTGGATGGATAAATTACTTAAAAGTGCATAAAAAGTGGTTAGAAATCTATGGCTAATTAGGGATGTACCTATAATTATTTTTTAGCAAGCGTCATTATTCTTATTGAATACCTAATTTAACTGCAGAATTTCAAAACATGATTATATTAATGAAAAAGGAATACTAAGTATTTTCCACACACTTTTATTTGGCACATTTTATTTAGGCGTCATCTTCAGGTACCTGAAGATGACGCCTATGCGTTGAAACTAGTT
>LYUA01000909.1:149050-159883 GCA_002093875.1 Calopteryx splendens | reverse complement strand
CGGCCGTTATTAAAAAAACGTCTCCAAAAAAAGTAAAGAAGATCCCTATCGATTATTCTATCCCACCCGTCAACTTTCCTTCTGTCCAATTATTTTTTGAGGTGAATGGCATCACCACGAGGGTGGGGAGATCGAACCTTTGGTGGGACAGGTGAGATTGTGGGTGGGGTGGCGTTGGTCGGGCGAGGGCGTGGGCAATAGACGAAAGGGAAGCGGCGAGAGAGATCGGGAGAGGCAAAAATTGGGGAATGGGAAGGATAGGAGAGGGGGAAGGGAGGGAGAGGGAATCCCCTCCCCACATCTCCTCGCGTCACATGAATAATGCAATGTCCTCCTCTCTATACCTTCCTTAGCCCCAAAAGAGACGCCCAAGTCGGGAACTCACAGGAAAACAAGAGAGGGCATCCTTTTCGCGTGTACTTCCGCTGCCCACAGGGGGAGGGGGGAGAGGAGGGGGATCTTAGTAAATGGGGGTCTGGGTGGGAGGAGTACTACTTTTTTTCCCAACCCTTCCTCTTCTTCTACTCCTATTTCCTTCACCCCCTCCCCCCGCATTTTTAATCCGCCTCCCGTCCTCATGTCGAATTCTTCCTCCCCTCATCTGCTTAAAGAGAGACAAAAATGAGTTCGTGATAGGAAAAGACGGGGGATCAGGGTTGGGGGTTTTTTCCGGTCGGGAGTGCAGTTTTTCGCCGCAAAAGCCCCGTGGATTCAAGGATGCGCTGAGAAAAGCTCCTTTGTTTGCTCGGATTTAGATATGAATTTTTGACGTGCCGTTACATAGGTAGGATAGCTGAAAGAAAAATAGTCCAAGATCGGACGTACACATATCACTTTCATATTTATTGCTTATCGATGAGGAAATATTGAAATTTCTTTTGATGAATTACAATCTTTTGATTTAAACACACACTACCATATAGTACATCTCTACTCGACCATGTACTACCACACTACCACTACATGTAGCAAAATTTAAATCGTAACTCCTTTTTCATCGTGATGGAATGAATTCGACATAATGCTGTAATGCTCTTAATTTTATAATAGATAGGACATGGCTGTTGGCCCACCGGGTAGAATAATAATTCTTATTTTGAAAATAAATTCTTGAAACCTTAAATACCCGTAAGAATGAGTAAGTAAATGGAAGCTCTTGAATTTATTTTCACTTTGATGTCTTCTGTATGCTGATACTAGTCAACGATTAAATAATTTTCCACTGCTGGCAATAAACTTCTTCCATTAAAGTGGTGTGTAGAAACTCACAAAATCATTTATTTGGGTACTAAGATAGATGCGTTATTTGTTGAGAATATAACTATATCGGTTACAGTTGGGAATAAGTATTTAAAAAATACATGATCCGTAAGTTGTACATTCATTTCACTAAAGCACCAGCATAAACCGACGCTAGAGAATTTAAATGCATTGTTTCTCTTATTTCACGTTCAAAGCTATCTCTGAACTTTCAATTTTAGATCATCAATAATGCACTCATATTCATACACATATTTGATGAATGAAAATAAAGTAATACGTTTTCCTTAATTGCGGGAAATAATTCACACAATAATATTCAAACGTAGGAAAAAAAACAAGGCTAAATCCTTGTTCACTTAAACGAAAGGAAAAACAACTAGGAGGTGAGAACAAGAGTGAAAATGGTGGCAAGAACCTTAGCAGGATGAGGGCTATTTCTGATCCTGCGGAAAGTTTGAGGAGAGGCACATATTTCATGTAAACTTCTCTTCTTTGAGGAAACATTTTGACGCGTTTGAGAAAACTGCTGTCGTGTTAGAGTCCTGAAGAAACATCACCAGAAGTATTTTAGAGGTCTATGTGGACACATGAATACCATGAATTTCCCTTCAACCTTCTTGAGTTTCATATTATCAGCTTTTCCTCTGGAAGATACCTTTCCTTTTTGATTCACAATCTAAACTTTGCACACAAAATAGCAGATGACTGAGAGAAAGTCTGTTTTCGTAGACTGGCTCACTATTTATGGAGCGGAGATAAAACGTACCTAAGCCGTATTTATCAATCAGTCAGGAATATATTTCATTTGTTGTAGACCACACAGGCATCTGTTGGTTTCTTTCTGAATATGGAATGCGATTCTTCGAAAAGATTCATTATGTTCTCCTTTCCGGTTAGAATATCAAGAAAACATAATTTATAACAACCGAATCATTGCTTGTGACTCGCGCGTGTTACGTCATTTTGGTCAATTTAAAAGCGCATGCGAATGAAATAAATTTATGATTGGACTCTCCAATGACTCCAACTCTTGGCATTAAGGCTTTCAGTGCGACAGAAATGAGGGATTTCTCCGCTCTAAATGTGTTATTTGCAAAACAGAATTATCTTTTCTGCGTGCTTCAACGAGAAAGCATTTACTGCTGAACGCATCCGAGATAAATTTCATGTTATTGAGTTCGTGAGAAAGACGTAGTTTTTTCAAAGTGGGTAGAGCAATAACCGGAGAGCCCTGGTTTGATTCCTGGTCACTTGTGTGGGGACCCACAGCTTCACCCTATCTGTGTGTTTATTTGGGTAATCCTGGGAGACCGCAGGAGGCACAGGGAAAGGAGCTGGCCCACCTACCCTGATGTGTTAATTTCTCTCGCCGTTAGGGTACTGTACTAGTACTGGACGATCTCCTGCCTTCACATATCAAACCAGCCTTTGAGTTGATTAATGTGATTTATCTTTTACATTTAGGCATTACTGTGGTGGTGGAGTGTCTGAATGCTCTTTAATCTCCCATTTACAAGTGGTTCCTCTCGTAACAAATTTCTTTCGTATGTGGTTTTTTAAATTTTTTTCTTTTCCTTATTCCTACCTTTCTTTTCATGCCCGCAGCTTAATCATCAGTGCACGCAATACGCCCTGCTTTTGCGTTGGAGAATTTAGCGGCAGTGATTGTGGGTTATTTATCTAATATATTACACCCTTACTCCTATGAAGTTGTCCCAGTATTATTATTTATTGGTGCATATAATAACAATTTAATCTTTAGAGACTCCCGTATTCCATTTTAAAATAAAACTGAGCAGATAGCTGTAACTAGTTCAGCAGCTTAAAAAATATTTTTTACCACAATCTTGTTATAATCGGTCGGCGTTTTCGTAATTTGAGACAGTTTTTTACTGAAACGATTAAGTTCTTCTAGACATCCTACCTAATTATGAAGACTGATTTAAAAAATTACCTATAATTACAAGATGCAAATGAGGATATCAGCGTAATTATTTTATATCATGTACCTTGATAATACTACAGATGTGAATATGAGAAACGGAGGAGATGCCCGCCGTTGGCCTTTGACTAAGGTGCGACTAAGGCACCAACAGATTCACACTTTAACTTTTGACAGTGAGATGGAAGCAAATGCAGTCACCTCATCAATCCAATAGTTCGAAATCGCGCAAACAATTATTGAGAGAGTACATGAAATCCTCACTAGAAAGAAATTGCAGGGGTAAACCATCTTTCCAGAACAATCTGCGTCAAATTATTCTGAAGGGGGTGTATAGTTCGTATAAGACAAGTGTGTATTCATACTGGACCTATATTTGGAAGCAAGGTGACATGCATGAAACTATTCCTAGGTGAATCCGGTGAAACGCGTTGTACCGAAAAATAAAATTCTGTGGGAAAGTACGATATTATCTTTTGATATGGATTCTAAATTCTTCCAAGAAGTGAAGCCTGAAACTGTAGAGTATAAATTAGTTACGTTAAAATATATCTTTATAATTTTAGTTATATACTTTTTTAATGAAATTAGGCCCTTTATGAGAAGCCTCCAGCACATTCAGTCAATACTGACAACCCAGAGGATCCTCATTTGATCGCTACTTGTTATCTTCGCAGATCCTTTCCTATTTCTCTGTCTCCAGGGAACATGAAAATAAGCCCTACTCCTATGGGAATATTGTTCTCAAAAGACGTTTGTATAAAAAAATTAATTGCCTCAAGCTCGTAAATAGACCCATTGTTGTTTTTCGTTTATATGAATGTTCTTTCTAAAATTAGGGGGTGTGAAATTCTAGTAAAATGGAGCGCTTGACTACATGGACTGAAGGCCCTGGACTCCAACACAGGTGTATGTATGCCCTCAGGTCTGTGCATGCACATACTATACCACTTAATACCTTTTTATTATGTGAATTTCACCAACTATTTCACAGTAGAGCTCTTATTTCTCAGGCATGAAGCCAGACTTCGGATTGACTACCATGAATTGGCTTTTCCAATTCAACCAATGTAGAAATTTCCGCGGGTGATTGCCTAATCTATCGGAGAGTCTATATTTATTACAATCAAAAAAATTCTTCGAAATGATTCTTTGAAAAAAATATTGGAATTGAATAAAACATTGACTTGAAGGTAATAAAAATGTACATGTTTGACAAGAAGGTCGTATATGAGATTACAAGTACTGATTCCACAGTAGAATTACGGGTATCAAATATGTAAATATGGCACTGTATAAAGTAATTAAACTAGGCCAACAGAAAAAATTCTCTTGAGTATTAAAATTCAGTTTGGTAATACGGGATCTAGGTAACTTCCTGCGGCATGATAAATAATTGCCAATGGCGTGGCAAAGGGAGGAAATAAGCCTCAGCCATCAAAGACCGAATCGATACGGTAACACTCACCACAGTTTTTAAATAAGAGCGACAAAGGGAGTGAACAAGAAAATACGATATTTTTCGTGTAAAGAGATTGGAGAAGGAGCGGAGCGGACTTCCTTAATGTCTTAAATATATCGCGGCTAGGAGATAAGAATTTAAAAAGTCTTGCTCTTTGTGTGTGGAGACTTTATGGTAGTAATTTAACAGCAGAAAATAAATAAATATTTAAATATTATATCTGGTCTCTTCTTAGTTTCAGTGCGTGACTGCGAATATTCGAGTATTTTTTCAAGTTATTTTGGTATAACCATAACCACACACACATAAGTCAGATATAATTTTTTGCGTTTAAAATTATTTCCTCACGTAAAACAATAATGTTTTTCTACTTTTTCTCTACATTTCATCTTTACAGAAAACTGTATTTTAGTTTATCTATAAGCAATCTCTTATACGTCCCAGACAACCTGTTCAGGATATGGGAGGGGGTAAGAAAAATAGCATATGCACAGGGTGCCAATGAAACAGGGGCGCTACCGTGAATTTTTCATCAGCGACGATATGACTTTACCGAGAGGGAGAGGGATAATGTGGTAGAAAAATTAAAGTACAACATAGCTTTATTTTGAGCAAGGTATATCTATAACCAAAGAGTAGTGCAAAACTACAGTTTTGTGGATCTGTGTTTACAAAATTTCGTTTCCATGTGAACTTCATAATGCAATTTTTTTCACCCTAGAAAGAAAGATTGCAAGATGTTCTTTTCTCCAAGAAGTAAATGAAGACATAGTGTCACCGAAGAGTCTGTTGATAAATTTACTTTCGAATACTGAATCTGTCTCCAACCAAGAAAACATACATTCTCTCAGTGGTTCCGCATGCCTTTATGTTGCTTAATTATGAAGTACTTAAAGTTTTAATTGTATTTGACTTTCTTGGGATGTCCTCCATTCTTGGCTTGGACATTTTTCAGGGTTTGGAGACATATTTAGGTAAGCAGGTTTGTTTCTTCTTTATTTTTCTTTAAAGAGTTTGTAAGGACCTGCAAAGATAACGATGGAAAGGGGAAACTACTCTAAATGAAAATTAAACCAAAAGGTTGCTCTGGCTTAGAGAAACAAAAGTTATTAGACAAAAGACAAGTTGATCGGCAGACATCTGCCTCTCTGAAAAGCAAATACGTTAGTGAGACAAATGGTTGTCACCAATTTTATTTTCCCCCTATGGAGCATCCTTGGTCAACCAATGAATTTTAATGGTGTTTCATCTCCACCTTTAATGTATAAGCATGTTTCATCACGGCATACTACCGATGTAGTATGCCGTGTGTGTGCCGTGCCGATGTAGTATGGTGATTCAAATAGTTGCCAATTTTACGTTCCATGAGTATTGCAGTCTCATGCAGTATTGAAAGTGCATAATGGCTATCAAATTATCATTAAAGGCTGAGTTTCATGGGACAAGTTCTCCCGTCCAACTCGCAGCGCAAAAAACTGGAATAGCTTTGAAATCGAAAGAGAATTGTACAAAATGCTAAACGAAAAAGAACTAAAGGCTGGCTCCATTTTTCCCTTCAAATTATGTGCATCTAAAAATCGGAAGCGAGCATAAGTGAGAAGATATAATTGTTAAAAGCAAAAAAACCTTAGCTGTGTGAACTGAAAGTGAAGGGACAAAGTGCGACAATACCGCGCCAATATACCAATGAATGGGAGGTGAAAAAACACGCGACGTAAATTTTAATCCCCAAGAAGGAGGAGCATTCCTTTGCTTTACAACAACAAAGCTTAGAATCTTTGAATTAAAATAAGCCCTTCCAAGTAATCGCTGTAACATGCGTTATCCTTGGATTGGAAATGGTGTTAGTGAGATGACAACACGAGATGAGTTGCTTAAGAGTCGGCAAGGACCAGTGACTACCATATTTTTTAATCATACGTTAAACACGTCACGTTAACCATGTGATTTTAGAAATAGGTACTTTTCAACTGGACTCTGAATCATTAACATTTTTCGGATTTTTCAAATATAAATAAAAGTGGTACCATTGAAATAATATGAAAAGCTTGAGTAACGATAATACCGGCCGCCCTCTTTAATTGATAAATGGGGATTTCTCTTGTTGTTGTTGTAGTATTTGATATTGCTTATTCTACAGTTACTTTGGTAGCATTACAATTTAGGAAAATTACTTGTATTAAATATTACACAATATTTCGTAGTGTTCAGTAAATAAAATTAAGTAATTTAGGTACTGTGCTTCTAGATATGGACAATGTATCAAGAGTACGTATTTTTCAGATCAAAATAACCTCCTATAGAAAAAAATAAATTTTTCTCATCAATAGCTCACAACTTTTTTCGGACGAAATCAAGCCATTAAAAGCATCGCACCCTTGTGTAACACTTTAATTGACGATAATTACAAAAATTTTTCATCTCTGATCATTTTGTTATTAGTGGGTATGTGCGGTATGTGGTGGTATTAGTGGGAATGTAATTAAATCACATATCTGAATAATGTTTATTATAGAATAAACAATTCACTGTAAACAGATACTCAAGACAGCTCTGCAAGTTTGATGTTTTGTAGTAATAATCAATCCCAAAAATAATACTACAACAATTTCAATAAATCCTAATTTTTTGTGCTGTTTTTTTCATATTACTAATAGGAGTATTTCATATTTTTTAGTATGTGCTATTTCCTTTAATTCGTGGAATGAAGGAATATTACAGTAGTTCACTGATTATTTTCCATTGTGTATTTTCAAATAATTAGTCACTGTTATAGTCTTGAAGAATCCGTTGATTTTAGAGACCTATCAGGGTCACATAACTGCCCCTCCCTAATTCGGATCTATCATGGTGACTCACAGTGGTCGGAATCTTGAAAAATCTGGCCAAAAGTCGAAAAATGAAAGTCATAACTTTGAACTTAGTAAGTTGGAATATCGTCAAGAGGGCCCCACTGCATGCTATTCCACGAGAGAAAAGTCCGTATGTTGTATATATATCGATATGCACGCAGTCAATCATCTGTGGTAAAGCACGTTCGTTTAGTGATTTTGTAAAACAGAAAATTATAGGTTGAAAAAGTTATTTTTTGTAAAAAGTGGTACAACATAATTACAAAAAGTAAATATGAACGATACTTTTGGAGGTATGCAGATCATTTTTTCGTAATATATTATATATTTCTGATATAAATTATTCGTGAAAAGAGATCTCAAAAATATATATAAATGTAGTTTACTTTTTTAAGTATCTTAATTTTCAAACAAAGAAAAAGCAGTAAGCCCACGAGATCCCGCTTAGGTTGTTATTGAATAATGTTTACTCAAGTGCATTCTATTGATTCATGAAAAAAAATCACACCCCTCTTTGCCTCTCTCTTCGTAATATCATTTAACATATACAAGTAACGACTCTTTTTGAAACAAGCCGAAGATGTTAAACTTTACTGAAACGCGAAAAGTCAAAGGGAATTGCATAAATATTAGGGTATATAGGTTTGGGTATTGGGTCGCTGGGTTTGAATTTAACAATAAATATACAAAATTCAAAATGGCGAACTTTTTCGAAATTAACGGTAGAATTGCATTTAAACTTGTACCTATTGGTTTTTTGTGTCGCTGAAACCGATTTTAACAAAATATTTACAAAATTCAAAATGGGAGACCTTTTCAAAATAATCAGTAGAATTGAATTTAAAATGTTGTGTTCGTTGCATGTTTTATCTCATAATTTTATATTCATAGGTCCACAAAGAGATTATTTGGGAATTTATCGTCTAGAAATTTTTGAAATTTTGAAAGATAAATTATCTTCAGATCTAGATGCAGAGCTTGAAGTTTTGCAAACACAGTTGAGTTCAAGAAGAAAAATTTCTTTCGAGATTCATTCCGATGTTATACAAAATTTGAAGAAAGTCTTGACGAAATTGAAATTGAAATGGAAGGAAAGTAACCGGACAGGAAAGAGGTTTTTTTAAAACACATGACTCTTGGTTGAAAGCCTCAACAAATATTGCAGTAAGATATTTTAATTTTCTCACAATTAAAGTTATACATATTACATCTTTTATGTATATGAAAAACCAAAAATATACATATAATATGTATATATATATGTATATAGAAATAGTTTCTATATACATAAATATATATGTGTACAGAAAATACGCCTGGGGCGCTAAATATACTCGGGGATAGGATGTAGGTTAAACACAAAAAACGCGAGCCATATGTACGCGTTTTCCAGAGTATACAATGTAATGGGAGTGTTGGTGGGAGATAGGGAGTACTCCCATTACATTGTCGAGGATATCTGCTGATATTCTAGGGGTAGATGAAGAATTGATAAACAGCTTTCACGTGATTTTACAAGTGTTGTCGAGTGATTTTCCTGTATATGCAGAAAAATTTGATAATTATTGCACACAATCAGCAAGATTGTTCGTAGAAAAATATCCATGGTACAATATGCCTATTAAAGTACATAAAGTACTTACTCATGGACCGTTAATTATAAAACAGTTATATTGCCCGTTGAACAACTCTCTGAGAACGCTCAGGAATCTAGAAATAAAGATATTAAGAAATACCGTGAAAATTTCTCCGGAAAAAGTTCAAGGATAAACACCATGCGAGACGTTTTTTGCAGGATTTTGATTTCGTCAGATCCAATTATATCTTCACTATGAAAAACACCTCCAAAAATACGCAAAAGTTTATCTTCTGAAGCTGTGGAAATGTTATTACCTCCAGATATCGACGAAAACCCAAGAAGTCATTCGTTTGTGACGAACATAATCAGCGAAATGTCTGAATTCAACAATCCCGATGATGTGGAACTATTTTCATAATTTTCGTTAGTAAAAACTATTGTATATACTTTAATATTAATTATAATATAATATTAATAGATTAATTCCTATTTTATTTATTTTATTAATTCCTCTGCTTCCATATTCGCGACGCTATGCTACACCATTTGTGAATTTCTCATTGAAATATTGTGTAAGATCAGCGGGTTCATAAGTTTAGACTTTGACTCGTTTGCTTAGGCAGGTGATTTTCTATATTTTACCGTCAATTCTAGGTCCAAATTATTACAAGATCACCCTACAGCATCAAGAGAAATAATGGAACAAATTGTGTTTCTTATGCCGCGTATTCAGTTCTGCTTCTACGTACTTGGAAAATGTTTATGTGCATGGTAATAGTAGTAGGAGGGGCATGGGTACTAATGGGAATTATAAATAAGGAACGCAGAGTGTTTCACTCATTGCTTAGCAGTCAATTCATACCGATATATTATCGAACGCTAATCCGGATAGCCACGCAGAGCAGAAGAATAATCGGAACACAATGAGGCACTTTCCACATAACTCCGGAAGACTGAGCACGGATGGGATGACAACTGGTCGCTTTAGTGGTGAGTGCGCCCCTCTACGTTCCACTGCCTCGGGGCTGCTATCACGGTCGAAACGAAGAAACAATCATGTTTATTTTCTTCACAGATGAATAGAAGACATCTCATTGATATTTGCAGTCGCAACAGGGCATTTTGAAGCTTGTTTGATTAAATCCATTTCCGTTTTTTCGAATGCCACAAGTAAAAGAAGTTAGAGGTTCACAAATCTTTGGTCAATGTTAAATGTTATTTATAATGAAGAATATAAATACAGAGCGTGCATCGAGGGCATAAAAATGCACAACATAATCTGATTCACGCTAGTGTGATGTCACGTGCATGGAGTCTCCGTGGTATTTAGTTATTGCGGGACGGCGCGCGGTAAGTGTTTGTGTGCCTGCATCATTAAAGCGGGCATTTGCTGGGAAAGATTCCCCGCCCCCCCCCCCCTTTCCTTCGCGGCGCTGAACAAGGGAAAGAGATCCAGTGGGAGCGCTGGCCTAAGCCGAGGTTCAACCCGAATCCTTGACATGGGCGAGTGGGGGTAGGGAGGAAACTGAGGTCAAGGGGTCCGAAACAATCCATTCTTCCGAATTTCGGGGTCATCATCGAAGCATTGGAACGTGGAAGGCTTGCTTGTGGCGAGAAGGGAATTGCTTTGGGATTGGCCATCGGAATTTCGCAGAAATCACTAATGAGAAATTTCGTAATGAATCACGATGTGGGTACATACACCTTAAAGGGAGAGATAGAAGGCATCAGGGGG
>LYUA01000909.1:128323-142831 GCA_002093875.1 Calopteryx splendens | reverse complement strand
CACCCTTCTCTGTACGTCACCGCGAAATTCTGTCCTCGATCTCTCATATACTATCCCGCGCCGGAGCCATCCCCTTTTTCCCCTTCCCCTCCCTCTCAGTCGGACACCACGCACACACACGTAGATCTCCTGTCCGCCCTATCCTCTTTCTTCCTTCCCCTCTCTCCCTCCCTCCCTCCGTCCTCCCTCCCTCATAAAACCTCTTCTTCTCTCCCTAATGCCCCTCTTCTCCGTCTCCTCCAACACCCCCCACCCCCATCCCTTCCCCGTTCGCGGATTTTGATAGGAATTCCGTCCCCGCATGCGGCTTCCTCCTTCCCACCCCCTTCAACCATTCACCCCTTCCTCGCCCTCCCCCACGGCACATTCATCGCGTGGTCCCTTGCACACAAACCCCCACGCCTCCCTCCTTCCGGCCCACCGGGCAGGGATAATGGATTTTCGATGTGTTCCGAGGATGACAAAGGTTTGGGATGGACCCGAAGGAGTGAGGGGGTGGGTGTATAGGTGTAGGAGGTGTTGATGGTGGGGGGGGGTACGGAAGCACCTCTCAAATCTCACCTCCCCACACCTCTGGGGATGAGGGGGGGGGAGGAGGAGAAAGAGGGTTGGCGGGCCGGGGGTGGTCGTGGTGGGTGGGAAGTGAGCAGACGGGCAAGTAGATATGGTGGGTGTCCTCTGAGTAAGACGAGTGGGAGCGTGACGGGCGGGCGGTAAGAGTCGCTGCTACGGGAGTAGTCCACCTGGGGGAGAGGAAGGCGCGTGAATTTATGGGGTGGGGGGAATTTGCCGCGAGAGGAAGGAAGAGGGAGCTGAGGGAGGGGGAAATGTTTTTAGTTTTTTTTCCATAATATTATTTTTTCCGTTCCGAGGGATGAGGAAGGCGGGAGGGCGGAGTGGGAGAGGGCTAGGAGAGGGGCGTGGAGGCGGTGGGCGGATGTGTGCGTAAGCCGCTAAAAATAAATGGCGTGTCGGTGCGTGGCCGGGTCAGCTGCGCATGGGGGGTGTGCGGGTGGCGCTTTTCATTTTATTCCCCCCTCCCCTCCCCCCAGGGGGCATGGGCGGGAGGAATGGGTGGGTTGGGTTGGTCGAGCGGGTGAAATCGGGGGGGGGGGGGGGGGGGGGGGGGGGGGGGGGGGGGGGGGGGGGTGGGGNGGGGGGGGGGGGGGGGGGGGGGGGGGGGGGGGGGGGGGGGGGGGTTAGGGGTCTGGAGGGACGTGACGAGTAATGGTTGGGTTAGGGTTTTCCTTCCAGAAAAGAGAGGAATGGGTGACGACGGGATACGGTAACACGAGGGTAGTGGGTTGGGATAGTTTGGAGGTCGTCGTGTGGGGAGGAGCGATGCGTGGTAAATGGCCATTAAAGACTTTCACCAGAGCGGCACAGTGGAGGGGGTGGGAGATTCAAAATTTCCAACTCGTCATGAATGCAAGGGAATGTGAAAATAAAAAGTCTCCTCCACTGTGAAACGGAGGAGGAGTCGGAATGTTATGGATATTTTTGCTACCATTTTTAATCCTGCTTTTGTGTGCTGGCAGTAGTACTCTCTTTTCCGTAAGTTTTCTCAGAATTTGATAAGGTCATACAGATAAGCCTTATTTGTTTAGGTATATGTTATGGTTGAATCAAGCGGATGCGGCAGTGTTCAGATGTCTCCGAAGCACCACACTTTTAATCGTGACGGATAAATCATAGTGCTGCATATGCCTTGGCCATTCAACATTTAAGATGGATGATTACATCGTAAAATTCGAATTCTAAACTATTTATATTATTTCATATTCATAAAGAATAAGGTAGTTAAATTTTTTTTGTGGATATGTATACCTCTATTGAATTCAACTTGAACACAAATGTCGTAGATAAGGGTAAAGCACAACTTGCACTAAGCCCTAAAAAGTTAAAAATCTATACAATCATGGTCATATTGGGCCGGTTTTTCCCTCTACGGCCTAGGGTTTATCAGGTTTATGTCTGTTATCTTAAAAATTAAGCAGTTCATTCCTCCATTTCGACGCATGAAATGTTTATACCAGCATTATTTGCAGCAGAAGAAAAAACCTATTTGTCTTTTGCAATAAATCTGATGTAGTAATGATAGCAATTTGAAAAACATTTCTTTAATTAGATCAAAACATCTTGCATTACGATGAGAACGAAACACTTGGTTTTTCCACATAAAATTTATTAGAACGACCTAGGTTTCGACTTATGAAGTCATCATCATGTATCATAAGTCGAAACCTATGTCGTTCTAATAAATTTTATGTGGAAAAACCAAGTGTTTCGTTCTCATTATGAATCGCTTCCACAAAGTGACGCCTGAAACCATCCAATCTTTCATTACCTCAATTTAATGTACTTTTTAACCTATCAACCCTAAACAAAATATGCATTCTAAGAGAAATCTGGTAATACAAAGCTGTCAACCGGGCACAAGTTTCCTATAAAAATTTAATCATAGATTAAAGTTTTTTCTTTGATCGTGAATTAATGTGAACTTAATTAAATTAATATGCCTATGATATTTCATGCTCATAGCAGAAGAATAGTTAGTTCAGAGTTTTTTCATGCTCGAAAGGGGTGAAAGTGTTCACACTCTGACATTTAACAATTTCAATGAGTAATTGGACATTGCCGAATAAAATGAAAGTTTAAAAATTTTAGTAGGAGGCATTAATATTTCAAATATGAAATCAAATTGAGATAATGATTATTGAATTGATTTGACTGAATAACATAGTACCTGAGTAAAAAAAAGTGTAAAACCCTTCACTAACTTAAATCTCTTTAGAGGAAGCTTTTCGATTCTATTATGAGAAAATCAAAAAGAAACAAAATTATTTTACTTTAAAAATATCATTTCTCCTTTTCAATCAATGCTATTATTAAAATAGAAGTGATTATACATAATATAATGATAAATTAACGCATTTAAGGTAATAATTGCACTCATCCTCGCTGATGACAGGAAAACTATATCGGACACACGAATTAAATCTAGAAAAGAGCTCATTCAATGCCCAGGATTCTTTATTGATAGGGCGAGATAAGATTAATAAAACATTTTCAATTATCAGGTGCTAAGGTAAGGTATAAAACTGCGACGTAATTTGCATCTATGAAAGTGAATTAACAGGAAGGGTAGATGGGAATGAGATATGTGTGAAGATAAACTAGGCGTCGGTATATGGATACTTTTAGCAAAAAGTGGAGCACGTTAAATTTCCCATTCAGACTATTCTTTTGAAATACGTGAGATATTAAACTGTGTGCTTCTTTCCAAACTTGTATGTGACTTATCTGCAACTAATCAAAGCAATTATGATTATGATTAAATCACAGAATATGTAAATAAAAGCAAATCAATTTGGTTAGCTACTTCACAAAGTTGATGGTCCTACGTCCACTTCTTGTTTTTTTTCTAAAGAAAACCATACGTCCCTTTCAAGTGATTTATATTTGTTGCGCACTTGCAGTGAGGTGGCCGAGTACCCCCTTTCATCTATCCATTTTTCAATGGCATATAAAATAGTTTTTTTGTATTTTGTACACACTTGCCTCTTTAATTCGCCTTTGTGTTAAAATATTGCTCGAAAAATAGTTTGTGGGAGCCTCACCCCAAAGAAAATTGTGGTTATTGTTAACGCTAACGCTACTGCCCTGTCTTTCAAAATTGTGAGAGAGTGTTCCAATTTCTTTTGAGTTGTTCATTTGAGATTTTTTTAGTGACTTTGTTAATTTCTTCATCAGACAGGAGTAATTTTATTGAAGTCCCATGTTTGTTTGCCTTCCTACCGGTAGCAATTTACATTCTCCCGCAAGCACTGCTCTTGTGGCCTCAGAGCACGCAAGCCCTCCATCTATACCAGACTGAGAGTCTATGAGAAGGGCTAGTTTTATTTTTTTAATTTAAACTAAATTTAATTGTTTTAACATATTTATGGAAGAATCGATAATCATGACATTTATGATATTCACATTTTGGAAGATTATGAGAATTATGACTTTAATTAGACCTTTAATTCAATCACGTTCAAATTGAACTGAAAATTTTAACCATGTTCAATGTTTGTTCATATAAAATCATTTCTGTTTCCAATATATGAGAACTATTGAAATATTGAATTTTTTAATAAATAAAGGTGAAAATTTATGTATTTTTAATTGTATTTAATTATTCACGTAGGCAAAAACGTTTTGTCTGATTTATTGTTAATTTAATGAAATTGTATGAATATAAAAAATAAGTTAGAAATATTTTAGACTTAAAATACTTGCAAATTTTAGGTTAAAAAGCACAAGAAATTCACAAATTCATTTATTAATTTTTATAATTACCATTTACATTAAATAAAAATGAGTAGTTTTCCTTGTGCTGCGGTAATAGACCTCTTACGTACCTCCTACTTCTGGACGGGTCGTATTGAGGATGTGATAAAGCGCAGGTATTGATAAGGAGAGCGAACTTTAGTTAATACAATTAATGATTCATTGTACTTCTGCGGTATACATATCTGAATGTGGACATTCTGCCTTGGGAAGTTACACATTTCAACAGAGAGTTACTTGTTTCGATAATAATTCTAATTTTCAATTGTTTAATGATACAGCTCTTTAACTTGCAGTAATGAATAAGTATTTATAAGCCAATCATTAAGGCGTCGTATTTAGTTTAAAATGTATTGTTTAATCACTATGCGGCAATTAAATTAGCATGATTTGTAAATTTCCCAATGAAGAAACGAATTGAGGCACATTTATTAACTTTTACATGCATGGAGTTGCTCAATAAATATTACGTAAAATACGAATGATTTTGTGAAATAAATAAAAAAGAGAAAAAATAATCTATAAAAGAATTAATGGGTCATTTCAAGGCACTGCGGATCAAGATTAAACACTGACTCTTCCAGAAATGTGAGAGTGCCGTCATATAGCTCAAAAGAGGAATATAATTTCAGGAGTTTTCAAAATTGAAATGATTGCTGAAAAGCTGTCATTTTTTCAAGTGTGATTTTTACTGAAAAAGAATCCTCTAATATTATCCTTGGGGAAAATGAGGAATATAAACGTTTTGTTTGAAGCATTTTGGAGGTTATGCCTGTCCTGAATTTCATTATTTGATGTTTTCTTAAGTATTTACGTGAAACATACACTTTTGGGTACGGTGATTTTTTTAAAGGTTGAAAATGATTTTAGTGTTACAAGAATTATTTCGTGTTTGCAATCAGCTCCCTGTCCAGTTTCGTTTCTTTCCGAAAACCTTTCCGTGCCTAACCATTAATGTCCCCAGAATATTAGTTTTAAGTTACTGGCTAAGACGAGCACCTCTGTCTTACTCTTATTTCATAACGTATCTTTATTATCCCTCCACTACACCCACTTGTTTCGTTTGATTACTTTATATATTTTGAATAAATGGCTTTTCCATTCATTTCTCCTTTTTTCCGCAATGTGCTACTCACTTTTTCCAATCTACCTTATTGAACCCCATTTATGACAAAGCACAAAAAGGCATCACGATTATATTCTATGCTATATCCTATCAATGTTTCAGTTACTACAATTACATTACAAGTTATGCTCACCTTCCCACACCAAAATATATCTTCACCTAGGTGGTTATTTGTCCTGTTACATAATTTTCTATTGTTAGCTCAGTAGTATCTTTGCCGCACGCAAAATTAAACTTACACTCCTAGAGCTATAGCCTATAAGGTACTATTGCTTTATTTTTTTGGGATGGAATTTAAAATTTACCTAATGAAGTCTTTCAATCACACTGCTTCCTAATAAATTTTAAAAATTAGTCCAAAAACTCTTCCACCCATTTTCACCTACACTGTTTATGAATTACCCGAAGATATTATTTACTTATACTCCTTTCTACTCCTTAATTTCTCATAAGCCTATTTCATGTCGCTGCCTAGTATTATTGGTATTACTTTATTCATTTCCGTTAAATATCAACTATTTCCAAGGAAGGTTTGATAAGAAGAACTGAACAAAACATAAAGGAATGGAAACTGCAGAGAAATGCTTCGGTAGACTTAAAAGAAAAGAGATTTGGAAAAGGACATCGATAAGAAAACAAAAGGGACGTTAAGTTCCGAAGGAATTATCAAATAACACTAGGATGAAATACTTTAATCTCGGTTTGAGGATTTAAATGAGTCGGGGGCTAATGTACATCTACGTACTCCCCTACAAGCTGCTAGGAGGGCGTGTTGCAGGGCTGTGTTAAGGTCAGCATCAATAAATGGCATTGATTATTATTGTTATAATCAATCTTCATATTTTGAGTTCGAAATATTTAAATTTACCATCGATTATTAGGTTGTGTTTCAAAAAACTGAATTGAGCTCATTGGAATCTTGAAGGTAAGATTACGTAGTACGAAGCATCGCTTAAATTTCAGAGACAGGTAAAGTGGAAAGCACCACCTATAGAAAATTATGAGGCATTTGGGACAAGGCGTGAAAAAATGCATGGAAGTTTGAAGAAGGATATAATTAAGAGGGCAAATGAAAATAGGCAACGCGTTACAATGGAAAGGCCGTCCAAACTTAATTCTAATATGTAATAAGTGGTGATTCTAGGCGAAAATTATCTAGTACCCCTATGCTAAAGGAAAATATCAAATATATCTATGCCTCATCCACGTCGCTTCCCCTTTTTATTCTTGCTTTATCTGCCCTATTGTCTTTTACATACATGTTTGAATTATACCTTCTGCATGCCCTTATTCTCTTTAAGATACGTCATTAACTTAAAGTTTGTATTTATTATGGTCCGATTTGTTTTATTTCTGTTATATGATGAAAATTCTTTAAACTATTCATTTTCACGTGATATTTCCCTTCACGGGAATTTTTCCAAGAGGTAAGATTACTCCTTCCTGCCTACTTCCATGACAATATAAATTGGTTTTTGACAGATTATTAAGTTTATTTTATTCAATTCTCCTGTACGCAAATTTTGTCCCCTTGCTGCTTGTTCACGTATTTCCATTTTTCTCACTCTTATGTCCTCTATAACCATTATTTATTCATTGGTATCAATAATTCTTTTCGTGTTTAAATACTATTCTCTTCGTTTTCTCATCTCTTTCATGTACCTATATTTTTAAGGTCTGGTGACAGTTTTTATCCCCTTATGTCCAATTATATTTTTACTGTGCACCTTTTCGCATTGCTTTTGATCAATTTTCCACTTTCGCATCCACCTATGCCTTATTATCGTTTTTAACTTTAAACTACGTCTCTATATCTTCAGGTTATGATCGAAATCTGTATACACCCCTGGAAAGTTGTAATATTTGATGACGCTATTACTAAACCCTTGTTAGCCATCATATAATCCAACTGATTCCAGTCTGTATATCCTGTCGTTTTTCACGTCAACTTGTTTCTCCTGAATGCTTCGATTGTGTTCTTAAATGCTGCCATTCCTTGCGCCTGAACCATACCTACGCCCCAACATCAATCCAAACTCATCTTTCGCCCAACCATCGCATTCCAACCCCCCAACATTATTCTGTGTTTTCCCAGTCACTTTCATATCTGCTTCTACTAGTTGATCATACACACTTTCCTCCTCTTATTATCCCTCTAGGTGACTAATTATTGACATGTAAGCTAGATTATTACTATTAGATTACCACTAGGTAACTTGTGTATATTTCATCTCCACTTGGTCCCACTATCTCTCCAAAGAGCTTCATATAATCCAAACATATACCTTTTTCACCTCAGCTGTACAAGAATTTAGTAAAATGAAGACCGCGGTGAAATTGCCTCTGCCGAGCAAACCCCCTTTAGCCTTCCTCCATCCTGTAGTAGACTGTTGGTACTGTGTTTTTCAGCCACCTCACTTATTCTCAGGTCTTTTATATATGGTCAGTTTAGCTGTCAAAGTCACATGTTAGGATAAAACATGGTTTTCTAGGCAAAGAAATCCCCATTTTTGATTCACATAGCGATGTATTTTATTTTCCCCACGCATATCTCTTACGGTAGGTACTTTGACTGCATTGCACTTAACAGCAATATATTCAATCTGTTTTCACGAAGTGGGAGAAAGGTTTCTGTGATATCTTAGCTCAAAGTTTTTAAAAGTTCTCCTTTTGGCTTGTCTGGTTGTGTATTACTTCCTCCGCGGCTCTTTCCATTCGCCCCCCACCTCTTCCAGTTATTTCAACCCGTGTCAAAGGCATTTCAGACACGAGCAAAGTGACGCTTAAACCTACGTCATCTTATATTATATGCATGACGTATTCGCTTGGACACACGTCGACACTATAATGCTAAATTCCCCTAGAGGACGGTTCGTCCTTTTTAAGGGGTGCCATCTTTTTCTAAATTTTATTCATGTCCACACAAATATTATTCTGGAATAATATTTATTAGTTTCATGTATTTCATTCATTTATAAATTCTCTGGCAATCGATGGAATATATTAGATACCTTGGTATCCATTGTGGGGCCCGGGAATATATGCCTCCCGGCATTTTTTCCCAGTAAAAGTGCTTATGTACGGTTCGCTTCTCTATTAGATTAATCTTTCATTTTCATAAGTTAGTGATTTGTTGATATTTTAAATTTTATCAGTAAGACGTGTATTTGTATGGTTCAGTCATAATTCCTTCCTCTTAACATTTGCAAGGCCATGCAAAAACATTAACTGCAGAGAAACTTTTTTTGTAATTTTGAAAATAGAACCTTTTCATCCAGATTGAAAGAATTTTATTTAGGCGAGAATGAGATGGTAGCTTTTTATATTCTTCATGAAAAATTTCCTGATGAATTCAATAGTAGTTAAACACATAACACTGCGTGGAAACTGTATTCGGTTTGGTATGCAATACTTGATACTTATAATTAATTTTTGGCTTTCGATCATACAATGATTACTCATATATTATGTGAGATCGAAATGACTCGAGAGGGCAACAGATTGAAGTGTAGTGACAATTCATTATCAATTCAGGTCAAACAAGAGTTGATATTATGGCCCGTGAGGCCGATAATAGATCAAGTTGGATTTTGAATGCTTTTATGAGAAATTGAAAAAAAGCGGTGTTATAATCCCAGCATTTATGCTTTCAAATAAATTAAGCTCATCATTGCCAATTGTTGTAATGAAATAGCTTTAATATGGCATGAGGATAACCTATTGCACTTTTCGATCAAAACTTAAGAAAACCACTATTTTGCTTCACCGTATAAGATTTCATGGAGGAAATGAAAAAAACTTTGTGAAATCCACTTGATGATTTTTATTGGTACTACCTAGATTTCGACACTTTTCTTCATCTTCAGGTTGTCACAAAGTGTCGAAACCTAGGTCGTACCAATAAAAGTCATTAAGTGGATTTCACTAAGTTTTTTCATTTCCTCCGTGACGGATAAGTTCCACAAAATAAAGCCTGAAACCGTTTCCTCCATATGTAATATTTGAAAAGAATATCTTATATTAAACGTACTTATTTAATCCGTCAACATGATTTCCTATGGTAATCGCTTCGAAAGTCTTAACTTTCCAGATTTATCAACGTAAAGCTATGACAGTCTTTTTCTACCATCTAGCATTAAAAAAAAAGAGGGTGGGAAGTAAATTCGACTAAGATGTGCTGTATTTAGATTGGAGTGCGACAGCTTTCTTTAAGGGAGGGAAGAGGGGGGGGGGGAGAGTAGATGGGAGCTCGAAGTAGCGGTGGGACTCGAACGGTTTAAGCTGTTTTCTTTTAAAGATTGAAGCGGTGTCTTGCGGGAATTCTCCTCGAAATAAAGTGTGGTGTGAGAAGCGAACCGTTTTCTCTTTTGGGAATCCAGTGGGGTGATACTCCTCTCCTCTTTCTTTTTCACATCCCTTTGCATCCAAAAGAGTGCATCGGGTCGTGCTGCTCGCATCGCGAATAAGATCCCTACACGCGCAGTACACAATGGGAAAAGGTCGCGACACGCAATCTCCGTGATTGCGAAGACGCAAGGTGGTGGGGGGGCCGTGGGGTTGAGGGAGAGAGAGAGGTGAAGTAGAGAGGGTGGTAGGAAGTGCCTTTTATTTTAATCATCAAGATATTTTTTTTTCAATTCGTACTCTCTGAAAAGGATTCTACACCGCTCTCTTTACGTTTCGTTTCTGACATTTCTATCATAAATCCTACGGTTAATACATTTTGCACTAATTTATTTCCCGTGTACCGAAAGGTTCTTAAACATTTCTCCCTGTACTTTTCTCTACAGCTCAGGGCAATGATTGGGTTTTGATTTTTTATTAATTATGCAAATAGATTTTCCTCAATAGAAATTGCGGAATCCCAGGATTTATGAATTCCTTCTCATTAATCAAGAAAACCAGTGCCGGAATAGATTGAAAAAAAGCGGATTATCGTTAATGTGACAATGCACATTTGAAGTGCAGATTTCAAGTGTGCAAATCTTATAATTTATGTCAAATTTAATCCTCGCAATGGAACCTCCAGTTACATATAAATTACACGAATGGCTAGTCACTCATTTTTTTACCAGCTATCAGAAAAATGATATTAATGATAGAAAATACAATTAACTTGATAAGTAATTTAAGTAGCAATTGGCATATCTGCGAAATTACTACGTAAACCAATCTCTTTCCTTAGCATGAATAGCAGGTATGTTCGATATACCTAATGCCAATTTAACCAAATCCTTGAGTATCTTATATTTTACATATTTGCTTTCAAATTATCATAGTGGGCTCAGTTCCCGTCTAATAAGAAAAACCTTGAGAAAATAAAAGGAATGATGACCAGTTTCCTTGCAGTTTTTTTAGTGAACAAAATAGCTCTGAATCGCCAAGTTTCATGGAATATAATCCGTGCGTGTATCCTTTCCTTGAAGTATTTACATAAACCCAATGGAAACAAAAATATGAACCAACGAGACGTGTAAACAAAAATCAGCTGAATTGGTAAAATTAAATAAATAGCGAATGTAGATATATATGCAAATGTGTTATTTGTACAAAGTTCTACTAACATTGCCCTTAGGTAATCGAGAACTTTGATGGCAATCAACTAAAATACCACTTTTACTTTTTTACAGTTCGATTAACATTAGTTCATTACTAAGGCAAGAATCAGGCTCCGGTCCCTCAGTAAGCAGATAAATAATCATAGGTATTGTTACTTAGGATAAGGTATCTTGGAGTTTCTATTAACCTGACTACCGGTACCAAGATCTTGATAAATTGCTTTGACGTATATGGTACTATATAATAAGGTAAACACGAAAATTACGGTTCTCAGTACACAATTGTTTAATTCACACGCTCATGCCTAAATTCCATTGATTCCAGTTTATTTCTTTTCCTTTTTTGTCCTGAGGGGTGCTGTTGAGTAGCTGCTGTCTCATTTATCATTGATTCTTATTTTTCATCACTCTACCGTAGTTTATTGTGTGTGGCAACCGAATTCCGGTGAAGAGTATAAATTAAATTATCTGTATATGTACGAGCCTGGTTAATTAGGAGGGAAACACGCCCGTCAGCTAACCCAAAGGCCACGTATTCGGGTCCTCCCTCGGGCATGGGTAGCGATGGGTATTTTCCCGGATTATTTCAGGGAAATTTCCCGAAGTGGCAAATCCTTTTTCATTTACCTGATAAAAACCTTGCTTATTGGGTTGTTGGAACAATCCTTTGAATACCATTTGATAGAGTGCTTTTGGTTCTTAGAATTCAAATTAGCCTAGAGGTGATTTGATCTCTGAGCGCCACCTTATCTGAATGTTAGCTACAACTCTTTTTATTGAATAATTGTGGGGATTTTAGGAAAATAAATATATTTAGATCAATTTATAAGAAAATATATAATTTCATCGTTATTCATCCGATCATTGCGTTGTCGGAAACAGATTAAAATGCTGATATTCATTTCTTTGGTAATCAATAAAGAGGTTTTCCTTGTACACCAAAAAAAATATGATCACGTTAGTCACGTATGTAAGTAGGTAGTGTGGACAGTGCAGGAGGTATCAGCAGTTTAAAGAGTGGGAAAAGCATGATTAATTCGATACTTAAAAACAGATGGTACAACATATATTAAAATAAAAACAGCGGGATTGACTCTAATGATATATTCCTGATGATCCTGATCCTGATATATCCTGATGATATATTCCTAATGATATATTGCGGCGGCTTGCAGGGTATTATGTAGATTCCTATAATTGATTCTTGATTAACCCCAATTTCCACTTTATAAGGTTCAGACCATTATGTTGTGTGTCTTTTATTAGATCAGTGTGTGCAGCTTAATATATGATTCTATTTTAATATATGTTTCATAAAAGTGAGCAATGTTAATTTTATATCCTATTAGTCCTAGTTAAGCGCGAGATGATTTAAACTGTGCATTTTCCTAGGAATATGTTCATATATTAGAATTCCTTTAAGGAAGCAAACTTTCCACTTATGGCCTACCATCACTAAAGTTATATTGATAGTATTTAATATATTTGAATGGACAAATATTGCTTATAGCATCAAGAAACAAAAAATATCAGGAAGTTTGAGTTAAAAGTGATTATAATTGACCACTAAACAAAAGGTCTCAGGATAAGCATTTACTAGAAATTATGTTGACTAATTTCTATTTTTGCATTACAGAAAAAAATAAACTTATTGCATAAAAAGTTGGTGAAATATTATTAGAGCAAGAGAGATATATTGAGTGACACCTGATAAAATTTAAAATTTTATTGAATCATTCTATATTGCCATGGCACGGCATTCCTGTCATCTAGTACTGGCAAAACACATTCCTAATTTTTAAATGACTATTAGCATGATGGTTTTCCCACATGTTCCTTAAATTAACTATTCCATTCTCCATGGTCACAGTTCTCCATGTTCCTCCCCTAGCCACAACTTTCATCATATCCTCTTACACTTCTTAGGAAAGAATAAACTACCCTTAATGTTTGATTTCGAAGCCAATTTTGAACGGCTAATGCAGCCAGAATTATGTTTTTTTGCATTTTATGGATTGGTCCTGATTGATGATCAAATCACGAGGAACCGATTATCCACAAGAATTTTCTGAAAATTTTCTGGCTCTAGGAAATCTAAATGTTGTGTAATGTTCATGCTATGTAAAAGAAAGATATTGTCTGTAAAAATTATTTCGGTCATTATTTGTGTATAAATATCTTCTGACTCTATCTAAATAAATAGTTTATTAAATTCGAGATAATATTATCTTATGTATCTCTACCATTATCATGATATTTTACCAATTTTAGTTATCTGTAGTTATAAATTTTTATTTAAACTTTTCCGTGTTTATCCGGCGTTGGAGTAAGGCTTCCTAAACTTTGTCGTCAGAAGGAAAGAATCTTCTGCCTCAAGCACATACAGTACTTTAAACTTAGGGTTGGGTAGAAAATTCTCGTTCGATAACTATATAATAACGTTTTATTTGTCTAAAAGGTAAAGCTATAATGGAATATCGAAGGACGTTCTACTGGGGATATTCATCCCTTAAATTTGTTATACATACATTCCACCCGAGAAAACACCTTTGCAAGAAGAAGTGCGAATATAGTCACATCTATTCGTAGACATATTAAAAGAGAGTGAGGTCACGATTATGTTTAAGGTACTGCAGTGCTTTCTCAATAAACTTCAGTTTAATGGAAATTATGGTGAATTTTTTGAAACTCAGTATTTGCCTTTGGTAAGTATGTGGATCCATCAAGGCTAGTCCTTTGTAAAGATTCTCGCTTTGTTTATCATTCGATTGATTTTTCAGCCAATTTTTCACCCACACTGATCACTTCTCACCATGAGAAAATCTGATCTTGGCTGCCAAAACTCCAAAGGTGGCTTTCAGATTTGTAAGTTTTATACTTACTTTTGGCATTTTCTTTACCATTATCTCAAAATTCTGAAAGTTATGGAGATAGATCTTCGTTCTAAATGGCGCCGCAACCGTTTTGTTTGCTTTTTAACGCAGTTAAAAAAATATTCGTTCCAATATAGAAGATTGGAAAATTGTAGCTGAATTTTGCAATTGTCTTTGAGTCCGAGCGATTGGTAGCAATCTAAAAGATTGCTATCGAATAGTGGAGATTTGGTTTTAAGTAGGATCAAATCTTAGTCATCTTGTGCATTGAGATCTGCTACGGTTGTGTCGGATTGGCCCCTTGAGTGACTTGCAGTCCGAGGAGATTAGAGAGTTGTAAGAACCTATCCTTGTCAGCAGTATTCTTGAGTTTTAGTTGGTAGAGTGAATAGTGTCGGGAATCAAGGTGGGAGTGGCGATAATTTGCATTCGGATCAAGAGCGCGATCCGCTACTCTCTCACGCTCTCTTTCTTTGGCCACAGTTGACCTCGTTGTTCACAACCGGATAGAATCGTCAACCAGGATAATCAAGCAAATCGTCCTACCTATATACCCCGACGACCAGCTATCTACGGATAGCCGGCCGCCGAGGCATAGGGAGGCAGGACAGTCCTGGAA